>CANTUT010001634.1:7500-182500 GCA_947687605.1 Reutealis trisperma | reverse complement strand
GCTTGGTATGCAGGACTTGACGGAACAAGACATGACAAATCCTTCTTGTTCTATGTTTGGTGCACTTTGGGACAGGACAAACTTGTCCCAATAGTGACATCATTTCCCAACAGTGACTTCTTGTCTCTTAACTTGGTGGTGAACAAGTTTGGACAAGGTAAAAACTTAAAGAATTACGACTATACTCTTTTAAGTATTTAACATATCTACTTTTAAAATATTAAAATAAAAATAAATTTATATTATTTTTAAAATAAATAATATAATATTTTTAGCAAAGTATAATATTGATTATTAACAAAGAATATAATATTTATTATTGTATATTATGTTATATAATTATACTATAATATTATAAAATATAATAATAAAATAAAAAATACATCACGTTGAAATTATATGAATTACAATAAAATGAAATATTATAAAATAAAAAAATATAAAATAAAGTTTTTGTATATCACTTATTTATACACAATTAAATCGATATTTTATACACTGTGACTACTAACGAATATTTTAATATCAATGGTTTTATTTTTTAGTTTATAACGTCTTGTATATTTTATTGAATAAAAATATTTTAAAGTAGAAACAATAACTAAATAAATTAGAGCTGTAAATGAACTGAGCCGAGTTTTAACTTGTTTAGACTCGGTTTTTTTTTTTTTTTTTTTTTTTTTTTTTTTTTTGCGCTCGAGCTCGAGTTTTGGATTGAGTTTAAAAATCATGTTCAAATTTAGATTGCTTAAAACTCGAGTTGGGCTCGAGCTCGTTAATAAATTATAATCGAACTAAACTCGAACTTGACTTATTATGAAACTTATTTATAACTTATCAAAATACTTAACTTTCTAAATATTTATTTTTAATAAAATAACTATTATAAAAATACTTAAAACTAATATAAAATTAAAAACTTTCAATTAGTGAAAAAATGCAACCATAAAATTGAGCATAATATGTATTACAAAAATATTAATTAATAAAAAAAATATATTTTATATAATATGGAAATATTAGATTATGTTGAATTAGCAAAAAGTTTATAGAAGTATTAAAATATAATTTTTGGAGTGCCAAAATTATTAAGTTAATAATAATAATAATAATACTAATAATAATAAAGTTGTTTATGAGCCTATTAATCGAGCTATTTACGAGCTTGTTCACGAGCTTATAATCGAGCAATTTATTAGCCTAATCGACCTGAGCTCTACTTTGTTCAAGTTCGGTTCATTTATTTACCGAACTTTAAAATAAGATTCAAATTTGGATCGTTTATAAAGCGATTCAAATGTGAATAAGCTTTTATCGAGTCGAACACCGAGCTACTTGCGAACAGTTCGGCTCATTTACACTCATAAAATAAATGAAGGATATTATAGTCATTTTAATCTTGCATTGTCTTTTTTTTTTTTTTTTTTTTTTCTTTTTCAACACTATTTCACACCAAACATTAGAGTAGACAAGAAAAGAGGATTGTCCAACACTGTCTAATACCATTTGTCCCATCCTATGTACCAAATGCAACACCGTCTAGTCCCATTTGTCCCATACTATTTACCAAATGCACCCTTAAATACTCTGATTTATGTGCGTAGAAAAACTGCTTAAAGTATGACCTCTTTTAACCTGCCCTTCTCCTAATTTACGTGATTTTCAACAACTTACTAGATAATAATCTAGAACTGTTTAAAAGTACCCTGCTAGTCACACCCTAATTTTAGTAAGTTCCAATCATCAATATAGTCTTAATGACACGCAGTGAGAAATGTTAATGAGATGGAAGATCTGCACTGAACCATTTTTAGATAGTTATCATTGGTGAAAATTCTGTTGAATCTCCAATTGATTTATGATCTAATAAGATAAATATGATGTGATGTGAATTAAGTAGCACTCTATTTGGCCCTTACTTGTTTTATTAAGCTAAATTTGATCAGTAGTAATTTAAGTTTGTGAACAGAAATTAAACTTCAAAATTAATTTGTGTTGTTGCTTGAGATGCTTCCCTGGCTATTCATTTCTGTAGCAACTAATAAATATCACTGGCTAAAAGACTTGAAGCAACATAAACTTTCTGGAAATACACACTTTGCAAATGCCCACTTGTCCAATGGATGCATACATGTAACATATATATTAGGTACATATAAAGGCAGCTATGGATTAGTTGATCTGAAGAAAAGTAATAGTAGTAGGGGAACAAAAGTGTTGGTTCAAGCAATTATTCATTCCTATGTTACCAGATGCATTGTTCTCTGACAGAATTGTAGGTAAGTTGCTGCATGATATAGTTTACGTACTTGCCCTTGCATTTGTTGTGCACGGTTAAAAATAAACAAAAATAAATTTGAATGTTTCTGTTAAAATAGCAAGTTTAATTGGCAAATCCGTGGAGACTCTTATTTGATTTTTTACTTCTAATTGATTCTTTTGAGGCTCAGCCCAAACACTATTTGAGCTGGATGTAAAAGTCTCTTGTATTTTAATTGCAGGGAAATCTTATACCAATGTGATCGAACTGCATTCTTCCAGTATTAATCTTGGTTTGAAAGAAATTTTTGAAAAACATGATATTGGTGCTGCACTTATCAGGCCTAAGTTTTTTGAAGCTTTGAATATAGTCCAAGCTACTGTTTCTTCTGAAGATTCTCACAAATTAGCCAAGGGTGAGAAAGTAACTATGGCATCATCCAGAAATACTATGACTATGGATGGATTTCTCTTGAATATAGTAAGAAAATATGGTGAAAAAATCCTGTTGAATGAATCTGACAGAAAACCAAAGTCCTCCAAAAAGAAAGGGAAGAAATGGTCCTCCTCAGTTGCAGTTTGCAGAGATAAGCAGCTAGATGACATTGATGACTGGCAAGGCCTGCCACCCTGGGATTTGTCCTTAGGTGGTGACGGATGCCCCAAGTTCCTATGTGATGTTATGGTAATATCTTTTTGTCATTTGTGGTTTTCTTGTTTCTTTTTGCTTAAATATTTGGGTTTTGTTAGTTCTCTTTTCTTTTCCATTTAAATTTAAGCTCTTAAACAAGTCAAACTACCTATGAAATTTTTGCATTATGTCATATTCTCACACTTGTATTATTCCACTTCCTGATCTTCATTGAGGTGTAAATCATTGAATTTGATTGAGATGAGTTTTTGGTTTAATTATAGATTAAAAAGGACACAATGACCGCAAAAAAATTTCCCTTTTTATCCTTCTCATGTGGATTGTTCAAATTGTTGCTTTGAGTTTCTATTTTGGCTTAATGTTAATTTTAATTTTTTGTTTCCTGGAAATGAGAGGCTCACAAAGTATTTTCCCAGGTCGAAGGCTTGGCAAAACATTTACGATGTGTTGGGATAGATGCTGCAATTCCTTATTCAAAAAAGCCAGAATCCAGGTATTGTGAAGGATCTGTCTGATTTTTTGTGTTTTTGTACTAACACACAAAGTTTATGAATATCTTTCAGCCATGTGAAGTGAACCTTTTTTCCTTTCTCTTATTTATTGTATTCAGGGAATTAATAGATCAAGCATACAAAGAACAGAGAGTGCTTCTGACACGAGATGCCAAGCTATTGAGATACCAATACCTGATAAAGAATCAAATATACAGAGTGAAGAGTCTTCTTAAAAATGAACAACTCCTTGAGGTATATATCCAATTACAGCTGAAATTTTGATGAGCCAACTTGAATGCCACAGGGTTTGGGCTAGGTTCATAAATATTTAGTTCTTGCTTGAGTTCAACATTGTGCTAAAAAACTGTTCAAATGTGCTTTGTTAGCTTTCAAACAGACACGAGCATAACCATGAAAGTCAATATAATACAATTTCGACATGATGATTAATGACTTTTTTCTTTAATAAAATATGGCTTTGTTTTGTATTGTTGTTTGAGTTGCTTCTGAGAAAAACACCATTGAAATTATTAATTCAAGGCTATTAAAGTTTATTTTTAAGCTGAATTTTATATATTTTAGTTATAAAAACCTCAAAACAACTAACTACTGCTCTCAAATTATTTTCTCCTTACAGGATATCAATGATGAATTTATTGGTTGAAAATCTATTTACTGGTACATTTGTGTTTATCTTTTGCAGTGATGTTTCATGATGTATGCAATGCATTGTTGTTTCAATAATATTTTTTTAAGTAAATACTTGAAAGATAAATTTCTAGAATTTTCTGAATATTTACCAGGTTTTAATTAATTCATAATGTTTAGGTTGTTCACAGTGGAATTTTAACCCACCTCTATGTTATTTTCTGTTTCTTTATGGGTGATTTGTCAATCACCTAGAATGGTAGACAAAACATGAGAAATGACAATTTCTCATGATTTATCCAATTATTAACTTAAAATCTTGCATATTTTATTAAATTTTCTTATTTTTAGCATATTTTATGGCCTTTTTTTTTAATTTATTTGAGTATTTTAAAAATGGCTTTAAAAATTTGTAGCATTGACCGCTGATTCGAGTTGATCTAGTAAGATTCAGACTGATTCCGTGACATCATTTCAGATTCAGTTACTGTTTCTGATTCAGTTATAAAACCCTGATATTTAGAGTTGAGCATAGAGTTATTATAAAGTTCCAAATTTGTTTCATTATTAAAATTAATTCTTTTTTTAATTGACTTCGAATTTAAATTTTCATTCAAGCTTAGATTGTTTAGCAAGTACATGAGTACTTTAATGAGCGGAAATTGAACAGGGGTTCACAGGCTTGATCCATTTTTTAGCTTTTTAGGGTATCATATAAGGATGGACATTAATTATGTGCAGATGCGGCCAAAAAAAAAATAATAATTTTATATATTTGATTGATCATCGAGCACACTATGTTGATTTGTGTCCCCTCTTTGTTAATTGTTGATGATCATTGAGAAAATTCAGCAGGGGTGATGTTTCCTTAATTGTTGAGATGTCTCCTATTATCTTTTCTCCCCCTTCCCCTCTTGTTCTGTGCTTGCGTGCTGTCGGGCCAAGTTGTCAGATAAGGGTCAATTTGAGGAATATTCTTTAATGGAATAGGACTACTGGTGTGAGTTGTGTGTATGAGTTCTCACATTTAACATATAATATACAATGGAACATCAATGCTACCTTTTTGTCAATGTGTGGTGCAGTGGTCTTGAAGAGACTGGAGTCAAATTTATGGTAATTATGCCCTGCTAATTAAGAGTGATAACATTTAGTTCTAGACCTTAAAATTGAAGAAATTTTGCAGGTAATTGAAACTTTCCAATTAAAAATTAACCAGGATCAGCTGATGTCAAGGTGCACCAAATGCAATGGGAGGTTTATTCAAAAGCCACTGACGATGGAAGAGGCTATTGAAACTGCAAAAGGCTTTCAGAAAATTCCTAACTGCCTGTTTAACAAAAATTTAGAATTCTGGCAGTGCATGGATTGCAACCAACTTTACTGGGAGGTACTGCTTATCAAACCAGTTTTTGTTTACTTTTTTTTTTTTTTTTTTTTTCTTTTTTATTATTTAGTTTTTGCGCTATGAAGATAATTGCATCTCTTTCATTTCATGTATCAAACTTTCAACTAGTGAATAATTGATTCATTTGGTAGTATCTAGGTAAGTTGTTGGATTATTCTAGTATTACTTTTGCTATCCCCAAGAGGAGGCATGTTGATGAGTTACTCATATGGCATTTGCCTACAAAACAATACGAATATGCTATGCAACTAAGGACACAATTGAATTAGGGACCAATTTCTTGTACTGAGAGGTGTATTAGGCTCTACAGTTACTCCTAGTTTTCCTACTTGGCTATGAACAAAATGGAAGATGAGCGATATTTTAATTTTTATGGACTTCCTGTGGCTCTTCGGCTCAGCTACCAACTGTTAATTATGCCTGAAGTCACATAATATTGCTGCCTTAGCCATTGGTGAAATGCAGTTATTTGCTTATTTAATAGGTTGAGGAATATATCCCAAGGTCCATTTTATTGTCCTTTTAAGATATTTGGGCCAAATACACATGCATTGGTCGCCAACTTTACTCACATAAATGATAACGTGCATGTCAATGTTACAGGGAACCCAATACCAAAATGCAGTTCAGAAGTTCATTGATGTCTGCAAGTTGAATGAGTAACTTGAAGTTTACGATCGATGTTCTGTATTAAGGATACATATCGTTGTACAACATTTGTTTTGAGCAATTGCCTAGCTTTATTCATATTGTTCATTCAAGTATATTATAGTTAAATGTTGAAAACTGGTGTCCTGTCTTTTGTTTTGTACTTCCCACATCCATTGAAGTGTGTGTATGAATGATGTTTGTATTTGGAAACTCAAAATTTTATAGAAATTTAATTTATTTGAATTCAATTTTGCCAATTATCTTATTGGAAAATTATATTATCAATAGAATGTACTTTTAAGCTAAAACAACACATCATTTTTGGAAGAAATGGATTCATATGAAAAAAAAAAAAAAATTAAAAGTCGATGGTAAGAATAATGAGATTTACCTTTAAAAATTCAAAATATCTTTATTTAAATTATATGTTTCTTATGAACGGTGTTAAAATTGAAAAATATCTATTTTGGGTTTCAATTATTTTAGGGAACTCTTATTTACTTCTTTTTGTTTTTTTTAATAGGTGTAATTGAGACAAGTCGATGTAGTGTTGAGTTTGAACTCAATTCAGATGGAAAATTGAGACTCGAAACTTGGCTAAAAAATTTAAGAAACTCAAGATTTCAATCAAATCTTAGAAGGATGAAGTCCAACAATTTCATTCTTTGCTTGCCTTTTTTCAATCAAAATCTTGCCACATTTGTTCAGACTTAAAACATCTTTTTTTTTTTTTTTGGGCCAAGGAAACTTAAAATATCTAAAGAGCCATAATATTAAATTCTTTTATAGCCCAAGTTATTTGAGGAACCTCTATCCTCAATTTGCGATTACTTCCAAGCCTAAATTCCAAACTATAGGCATATATTTCCCCTCTTTTTCTCTTATATTATTATTTTTTTTAACATCGAAAAAAGGAAAATGTAAATTGAAACCTATTATTCAAGTTAAATAATGTCTCAGTATGCCTTTATATATATATATATATATATATATATTGAAATCACCTTGATATAGTTAATATAACTTCATTTGGGTTTTTCTGTTGACCTGCTATTTTAATTTGATTTCTAATTTATGATATGCATTGAGCCCGACATTAGATGACTATTGTACATATTGTGAAGTTGAATACGAAACCGATATTATCAGTCGGAAAAATTACATCATTAGTGTATGAAAGTTTTAAAAGATACTATTTTGGTATCTAGCAACTTTTTTTTTTTAATTCGATGAGTTTCATAATATTTTTAAAATAATCTCGTATAATTTGTTTTTAGTCATTTATTAGTTATCAGAAATTTTGATTATACACTAAGTGGATCCACATATACAAAAATAACTTGCCATGTCATTTCTCAATATGTAAAAAAATTATAAAGAATTGTTAATTCAAATTACTAGAACACGTTGCAAGTGATGTGGTGACAGATTTCTGTATATATTGGCTCATTTAATCTATAATCAATACTCTAGTGACTGATAGATGACTAAAAACAACATGAGATTATTTTTAAAAATTGAGAAATTTATTAAATTAAAAAAATTGTTATGATACCAAAATAGCATATTTAAAAAAAAAAAGACACCAATAATATAATTTTTCCTTATTTATTTAGTGCTATAAAATAACATCAGGTTTCTATTACTTTCTCTCTTTTACATTTTTTTTTTGGATGGTATTTTGATTTGTATACAGAATTATGCATGTTAAAATGTGACTAAATTTATCCCCTGCCTAATATGCAGTTGCGAATAACGTGTTATTGGTGTATGATAGTTAACAAATATGATCTCTTAATACAATTATTAGCTATTGAAATATTAAATGATGATGAAGATTTTATATATATATATATATATATATATATATATATGTTGTTATGATATATTATAGGATTTGATTGATATCTTTTTATATACATGAATACTCTAGTTTCCATATTAGTATTGATTATATTTTTCCTATTAGAAAAGTTTGATATTTCTTTCTCTTTTGTACTATATATAAAGAGTCTAATACTATTAAATAAGAAATCTAAAAAAATATTCTCTTTTCTATATTTTTTGTTTTTGTTTTTCTCTATTATATTTATAATACGTTATCAGCACGAATTTATTTTACCATTTTTTTTAAAGCTTTTCCAAGATATTTTTGTCTTATATCGAATAACATATGAATCATATATGTTCTCAAAAAAACATATGCATATGGCTTAATATGCATATATGTTCAAGATGTATTTATCTTATTGTGTCAATGAAATTATATATATATATATATATATATATATATATATGCTTTTTGATGTGGGCATAAAAACTTTGCATATATATTTTTTTCCCCAATAATGAAATTTTTTTTTTAATTATTTGATATGAATTTTTTTTTTTTTTGTTAACATGCAAAATGTTTTTTTATTATTATTATGAATCGGTTTTTGTTTTGTTACCATATAAAACAAATGTTATCATATTATATTATTATAAAAATGTTTTTGTTTTGTTATATATATATGTTTTCATTTCTTGTTATATATTGTTATTATTTTAATAATAATTTGATCACCATTTTAATAAAAAAAATTATTATTTGATGTTATTTAATTTTCATTAAGTAAATTATAGTTACTGAAGAACTAATACCATATTCTAAATTTTAATTTCTGAAAAAATTAATATTATTTATAGTTTCCAAAAAACTAGTACCATATTCTAAATTCTAGTTTCTGAAGAAACTAATATTATTTATAATTCCTGAAAAACTAATTAAATAAATAACTATTTATATTTCAAATTCTAGTTTCTGAAGAAATTAGTATTATTTATAGTTTCTGAAAAATTAATTAAATAAACGACTAAGGTATAAATTTTTGAAGAATTTTTGCCTAAGTTTCTAAAGAGCTAAGTATCCTAAAATCTAGTATCCCAATTCATTAAAGAATTATTTATGTTCCTGAAAAACTAAATGCATTGTCTACAAGTTTTTAAAAGACTGATTTAATTATGATACAAATTGACATATTACTTATTTTTATATAGACAATGTTGAATTTGACGAAACTTGAATTTGTGGCCCTCGACATCACAGGCGAGAATTTTCTGTCATGCATACTAGATGCTGAAATACATCTAGATGCTGTGGGTCTTGGAAACACAATCAAAGATGAAAATCAAGAATTTCAACAAAATCGTCAAGGCGATGATTTTCCTTCGTCGTTATCTTTATGAAAGATTGAAACTTGAATATTTGACAGTTAAAGATTCATTAGTCCTTTGGAATAATTTGAAAGAGAGATATGACCATCATAAATTGGTCATCCTTCCAAAGGCTTGTTATGAATGAATGCATTTACGATTGCAAGATTTTAAAATTATAAGTGAATATAATTCTGCAGTTTTTCAGAATTAGTTCTAAATTGAAATTATGTAGAGAAAATATTACTGACCATGATATATTAGAGAAGACATTTACTACTTTTCATGCCTCGAATATCCTCTTGCAACAGCAATATAGAGAAAAAGGTTTCAAGAAATATTTTGAATTAATTTCATGTTTTCTTGTTGCTGAGCAAAATAATGAGCTCTTATTGAAAAATCATGAAACTCGTCCAACTGGTTCCACTCCATTCCCTGAAGTGAATGAGACAACATATAATAATATTGGATGAGGAAGAGGATGAAAACATAATCATGGTCAAGGACATAGTTGAGGTTATGGTTGAAATCATAATAATAGCAATCGTGGTAATCATAGAAATAATAATGCATCTTTCCACCAGAAGTAGAAGATTCATGAAGAGAAGGAGAATAATAGATCAAAGCAAAATACAGAAAATCAATGCTATCGATGTGGCATGAACGGGCATTGGTCTCATCACTATCGTACGCCAAAACCTTTTGTTGATCTCTATCAAGAGTTCTTGAAAAAGAAAGACAAAAATATAGAAGCAAATTTGGCAAAAAATGATGATGATTTTGGTGATGACTCTATTAATATCACACATTTAGATGTGTCAGATTTCTTTGAGAATCCTGAAACAAAAAATTAATCATTTGACTAGTGATGGTAATGTAAATGCCTAAAATTATGTGTTTCCTTTAGTTACCTTAGTTTGATTTATGTTTTCAATTTAAACACTACTTTAAAGTATTGATGAATTATTTATTAAGTATTTTTACATTGATTTTAAATGATTTATATTGAGTTGTTTCTTACAAATATGTTTCTATCTTTGTGAAAGACATTATGATACACTGCATGCTCTTATAGTAATAGTATAAAAAGTGAAAATTTACAAATATTATTTGTCTCCTAGTGGTTGCAAAGAATAATTGCTAATGAGAAATCATCAAATAATGCCTACTAGTACAATTGCATTCCCTGAAGTGAATACTCTAAATTATTTGATAGATCATGAAAACTTTGAAAGAGTAACAACTCATATAGAGGACACAACTCAATATTGGTGATTTTATGTAAACTCCATAAAAGAGTAATTTGTAAGGATTTTACAAGTTGTGCATTATAATGATTTATTTCATTATTGTTTTATCCCCAGTATACCTGCATGACATACTGCATTGAACCTGCAGTTCAAGCATTAAACTTATAGTTCAATAATTAAATCTTGAAAGTTTGGCATGAATGCCATTATGTATATGATACATACTTCCATATATGATACATACTCTCTCTTTTGAAACTTATACAAGGACATGAGCTGTAAATTTTTAGTTGTGCCATGAATATATTAATATCACCATCTCAATGTGTGACAATGGATCCACAAAAGAGACTAAGAATTTATTTTGATGAAGCACATTTCTTGACATTAGGGAGAGAAAAGTATCTACAATGCTAAAGAATATCAAGAAATTTATTAGAAGGAAAACTCTTTAAATAATTTTGATCCACATACAAGTTAGAGTGAACCAGAAGTTCACAAAATGACACAGTTGCAACAAATCGCAACTTAACTACCAAATGCATTTATAGATGCTAAAAGAGTGGCAATGTCTCATATTACAGCTGCTAATACCCCAATAAGGGTTGTGGTTCCAATTGCAAATAGAAAATCAATCAATCTCACTACATACCAGAAGTATGGAGAGTAAATTAGAACTAAAGACAAAAATCTGCAAAAAAAAAAGCAGTGTCACTCATAAAATCTTCTGAAAAGAAGCCTCCTAAAGAGGAAGATCTCAGTCAAAGAGCTATAGCCAATTATGAGACACAGACTGAGACAACGGAACAATTTGATCCTTCATATATGGCTTTTGGAGTTGATGATCATATAAATGAAAACTATGAGATCTCAATTATTTTTGTGATATGAGAGAAAGAGTTAATAGAAATTTAATTACTATCGATAATGAATTTACCTCAACAGTAGCTCTTACTGTTTCAAGAGAAAATCTGAATCCAGAATCTATAAGTATAAGTGAATAGTAGCATAAACATGATTAATCATCATGGAAAGAGGCAATTAAAGTAAAACTACACTCATTCTATTATTAACTATGAGAAAAATAATTCTCTTATTATGAAAATAATCATGTTTCGTTATTCGATTAAGTATGGTAGTGTGAGGCCTCGCTCGAGCATCCAGTCCGATCCGCTAAAGGGAATCCAAAATATCTATTTGGGAGAAACATCATGATTGAAACCAGTTATGAGTTCAGAAAAATTGTATTTTGTAAGTTGTAAGTTAAAAAAGGAGTAGCCACTTTAATTTTGTTTATTTTAGTTGAGAAAATTAAAGGAAAAACCCAATTTGATTAACTTCAAAATTATATCATTTATCCTGAAGAAAAGCACTAGTCCTTGAATGACCAAAGAGGGCTTGGGGATTAGGTTTTGGTTAAAAAAATACAAAAAAAATTAGTTTGGCTTAAATACAAAATAACTTTTGTAAAAAAAAAAGAAGTTTTTATGTATGCATGAACAAATATGATGTGATGTATGAAACAAATATTACTTGTGCAATGCATGACAAATATGAGATAATGATAATTACAAAATGCAAAAAGTAAAGGAAAACTACTTAAAACTATTACAAGTCAAAATATCAAAATTAGGGGATCTTTCCTCTAGCCCTTATGGATTCTAGGAAAAGCACACATTCCCCAAATATAATCTAAATAACTAAAATAAGAAAGAGAGTATTAAAACAATTATAATAAAAAGAATTAAAATTTTGACTTTTATTTAAGAAAAGTAATTTCCATCGTAAACTATGTGAAGAAGGTGATAGAGAGAAAAAGTTGTTAATTTTAGCGGAGTTGAATGCCTTAAAGATGGTAAGCCTGCGTATCCCTTTGAATAGAAATCAAACCCCACACAGTTTTTCCTTCTTACAAAGGAGGGATTTTTAAGTCATAACCTTTGTTATCATGTTTTGATTGATTTTAAAGGGCTTAGGGATTTGTTAATTAGGTCAGATTTTAAAAAATTAGATCTTTTCAAATTTAGATCTTGAAATTGAAATTGAAAAGGAAAAAGAAAGAACTTTTACCTTTGGCTTCCGTCGGTGAGGAATGTAGGGAGCGAGCTTGGCACTGGATCTAAGTTCCACCTTGGCTTAGTGATATCACGAGCACTCCTTTTAGAAGGACTCTTGAATAGCATGAACTCTTTTATTAAAGAAAAGACTTTAGATCACCTTTGCTTGAATACCATGAATTCCCTTTGAAAGAAATAACTTGAGTCGCACCTTTTCTTGATTAAGAAGCTTAGAGATAAGGTTTGAGGGTGATTAGGAAGCTTATGAATGGGGTTTTGAGATGATTGAGAAGTTTATGAATAAGATTTTTTGTGATGGAGGAGGTTTTGGAATGAGGTTTTAGATATTTGGAAAGTTAGAAAGAGAGTTTTGATGATTGAAAAGCTTAGGAATAGGGTTTAGAAAGCTTTAAGGAGAGTACAGAAGCATATAATTATGTGTCTGAGTTGTTATGAGGTGAAAGGTATTTATAGGGGGTGTAGAGGTTTAAAGGGTGATTTTTCAATGTGGGATTATGTCAAAATGGGTTGCGGTAACTGGCTGACGTCTGCAGTAACCGGAAAGGGCTTTGCGGTAACCACAGGGCCGACTGCGATAGCCAATTAGCTACCATAGGGACCTCTACTATAACCGTAACGGGGGCTGCGGTAACCATAGTCGGCTATGAGTTGCCGTAGCAGGCTTGCGAACTGCTGCAACTCATTTTTCAGCCCGTTCTCATTTGTCTTTGACCCGATTTGAGCCCAATCTAATTCTATGTGTTCGCGATAGAATTTCGATCATTTGGAGGTGCAAAATAGAGGGTTCACATGTAGTTAAAGAAAGGCTTGATATATGCCTTACGAAAATGATATTCATATGAGAGTTCCAGAAATATTAGAGATATCAAAAATGAATATACATTAAATAAGTGACATGTATTTCATCAAATTGCAAAAGTCCTTATATGGATTAAAGCAATATGGACATGTGGTATAATTATTTAAGTAGATTCTTATTGAAAGAGAGATATGTGAATAATACACTATATCCATTTGTATTTATAAAAGACCATAGAATGGTAGCTGTTATTCTTGCAGTATGTGTTGATATCAGTGTGACTCCTAAAGAACTCAAAGAAGTACTTATCTATTTGAAAAGTGAGTTCAAAATGAAAATTTTGATAAAATTTTGTATCAGCTTGCAGACAGATTATTAAGGAGTCATAATACACTAGTCTACTTATGTGAAAAAGGTATTTAAGCAATTTTGTATGGATAAATCTTTTTCCTTAAATATTCCAGCGGTGATCCTTTCACCTGAAGTGAAGAAATACCCTTTTAGACCTAAACAAGATAACAAAGAACTATTTGGTCTTGAAGTACCATATATAAGTGCTATAGGGGCACTCATGTATATTACAAATTGCATCAAGCCTGAAATTGCATTGTAAGAAAAATTCTTAGCTAGGTATAGCTCTGCACCTTAGATATTAGAGTGGTGTAAAAAGTTATCTTCAATATACTATTAATATTATGATTCATATTTGAAATTGGTCTATATGCAAATATTGGTTATTTGTTTAGTCTCTATGATGGTAGATCTTAGACTGGCTATATATTTACTTATGGTAGTATTGCAATTTTATAAAGATTTTTATGGTCTTGGAAATACCTTACTGAAAGATACTCCCATTGTATTTTGAGAATAATGCAATTTGCATTACACAAATTAAAGGTGGTCATATAAAGGGTAATGAAGTAGACATAAACTTCACCCAAATTCTTGTATATGCATAAGCTCCAGAAGAGATATCCACCAAATTCGCTTGAGTGACAACCTAACTAAGTCTTTACCTAATGTGGTATTTAAACGGCATTGTTTCATCAATTAGTATACACCGTGTTAAAATCTGTCGTCATTAGGGGGGAGCAAATTAGTATATGATTGTACTCTTTTTCCTTAGTTAAGTTTTTGTCCCACAAGATTTTCTTGGACAAAGGTTTTAATGAGATAATCTGTGCAATGATAAAATAGCGCATGAAATGTACTTTTTTCCTTAGCTATGTTTTTTCCCACTGGGTTTTCTAGCAAGGTTTTTAACGAGACATACTTATAGCACAAGTAATATCCTAAGGGAGTACAATAAATAAATTATTATATATGGATATTACTTAAACATCATTAAGTATATGGTTTGATAACTTGACAAATTTGTTTACAAAGGCACTCCCTACAACTACATTTGAAAAGTTAGTCAACAAAATTGGCACGCGCCAATTAAGAGATATTTCATAGAAATCATGTTTTCATGAGGGAAAGATTTTGGTACTCTGTACTCTTTTTTTTCTTAGCTTAGGTTTTGTCCCATTGGGTTTTCCTGGCAAGATTTTTAAGGAGGCAGTGTTATGGCGCAAATCTCTACAAGAATAATGTACTTTTTTTCCTTCACTAAGATTTTTTCCCATAGGATTTTTTCTTAGTAAGGTTTTGACGAGGCATATTCTTTGTAAAAGACATCAAGGGGGAGTGTTATGATATATTATAATATTTGATTGATATCTTTTCATATATATGAATACTCTAGTTTTCATATTAGTATTGATTGTATTTTCCTTATTAGAAAAGTATCCTATTTCTTTCTCTTCTGTACTCTATATAAAGGGCCTAATACTATTGAATGGGAGATCTAGAAAACTATTCTCTTCTCTATATTCTTTGTTCTTATTTTTCTTCATTCTATTGATTATTGAACTATTGAAATTCCATATCCTTCTTGTATGACATTAGCCATTGTGAGCTTCCTACATTGGTCTTATATTGTGACCAATGATGAGAAGCATTGATATACCATTCTATTTTCCATTGAATTCCTAATATGGACCTTATATGTGTCTTTTATTAATACCCTTTATTAAGCATAAATCCTCTCCAGTGTGAGGAAATACATTAGACCTTGTGCACTTGGTTAAACCTATAGGTAGGGTGATAGTACCTAACTTCTATTAGTGAGGAATGCCTAACTGCAAGATCTTATCGGTCTTGCATAATGTGATGCATGCGAGTGAGCAAGGCTTAGGCCACTACTCTTTAATATTTATGTGTAGGAAGCTTTCCACTTCCAAGACATTATCATTTTTGCTAAAATGTATTCTTAATTTGAAATGACCAATTTTAATTAACATCACTCCCTTGCCATGTTGAATCTATCCGAATAATAATCTCTTAAATTGCCCTTATATTATGTTATATTATTATGTACTCATTGAGCTAGTCTCATTCTATAGTTGTTTAAATTTTTTAGGTCAGAGTGACTTACTAGCAAGGTAAATTTTGAGCTGTGTTTCTCTGCTTGGGAATTACTTTGCCAAATTTTCATGTCTTGAGTTTTGCTTGTGTTACCCTGAAGACAATCGATCTAGAGCTCCATGGTGTTTAAAGGTTTAGTACTAAAATATATCGAATTGAAAAGTATTGTAATCTAATTGTAGTAATTGATATATATTGTAGTGAGTAGGTGATGTGTGGATGATTTTTATAAACATATGAGGTGGGAAATTTCAAGTAACAAAGATGAAATCACATTAATGAGTATTGGTGAAATTAAGTCATTAAAGGAATAATTAGAATTGGTAAAAAATAATTAGGTTTCGATTTTGGGATAAGATATAAAATGGTAAATGTTAATTAATGATAAATTAATGGGGTTCTACTGGTTTAGGTGATCTAATGTCTTCCTAAGCTCTAGAACCGTCACTGCCTAAAATTATATGATTGTGAAATGTAAATGCCATAAATCCATAACCTTGCTAGAGAATGGGAAGTGTCAGATGCCACCTTGGCTACTCTGCCTAAACCCAAAGAGATTGATCTAAAGGAGGATCTTGACCCAGTTTGGGAGTGAGAATGAAAGCATAGTATGAAGAGGCAATGAGGGAGCTTCGCGTATTAAGAGAAAAAGTGTAGAGTTTGAGAAGAATGATTAGAGATGAAATGGGAGTTAGCTTGAGTCAGACATATGCACCAAAACCCAGGGTAGAACCAATCCCACCTCTTCGAGACAAGATGCCAGGATTTCCTAAACATTTATGTGTAGCTTGTGGTAGGCTTGATCATTTTGGAGGAAAGCCGTCTTATTAGGAGGTGTATGTTATCTCCTTCTTTATTATCAATGGCTCGTAGACATATAGGCCTTGGAAAAGTGAAGCTAATATTAATAAGAGGGGTTTGAGAAATTAAGGAACATGAGGATAAGAATGGGTGGATTTTGATTAGGTTTTTAGTGAAATAGATGGCACATATCTACATGTAGTGGATAGCCTAATATGAAAGATAATCGATGGAATACATAATCCTTTTGTTTACATACAGTATGTTACTATTATATGAAAGTTTGAAATGAACTATATTCACTTTTGTGTGCTATGAAGGGAGATGTTCATTTACCATTAGAGTTAGAATCTGCTTTAGGTTGTCATAGTCGAGACTTGTTCATCATTGCAGGGACTATCTTATCGTGCCCTGAGTTGTGATTATGATTGAGGTCATGAAACATGCTATGTCTCAAGGTCCACTTTGATGTATTGTCCCTTAAATTAATCTCAATCATGACCATTTGGGTCGTGGTTGTGAAGTTTGTGTAGCGCTTGCGATTCAAATGCTCATTTTGTAACTTAAGGGATTCATGAATCTTTGAATTTACAACTTCTTGATGGATGTTGTCTACAAAATAAACATCCAATAAATACTTAAAATTTCATCTATCAATAACATAAAGAGAGGTTGACTAAGATTTGACACAATTTGGGTCAACAATTAATATGTATGATTTTATGTTATATGAAAGTTATATATGTGACAATATATTGATTTATGGCTTGTGTAAACAAATTATTAAATGATATGTGAAAATTGTTAAATAGTATGTGTATATGAAATTGTTAAATGTTATGTATGGTTAATATCTTAAAATGAAAGATAATGCTCAAAAATAGTTAGTATGACTACAAATGACTCATATATATTTTATATATTGAGATATATATGATATGAGCTAAAAGAAAGGTATTATTGAATTTATGGCTTTGATGCTGCCTCATAGAATAGAATAATAAGGGACACAAAGATCCCAAGAAGCTGAGAGCATCGCTCTGGATGTAACATCTAATGTTGCATCCGTACAGGATGATGATAGAGAGTCATCCCGATCTAGACAATGCATGGTAGATACTAAAGTACAAGGACTGCCTAGCAATGTGGACACATTGATGTAAGAAATTCAAGAGCTAAGGTAAGAACTTGTTGAATTAAGACAAAGGCGAGAGATGCCTCCACCATCACTGCCACCTATGGCACTGCCTATTCTTAGGGTTGAGAATATTCCTCCTCTTCTGCCAAGGGTGCCACATCGTGTATAAAGAAGAATGTTACTAGAGGAAAGAGTTATAGTGAATGACTTCAAGAAGATGAAACCTCCTAAGTTTAAAAGAGAAGAAAGGGAGGATCCTCAAGAGTTTTTAAAGGAATTAAATAAGATAGCATAGAGATTATCATCCTTTGATGAAAAGTTGATTGAATTAGTGGGTCTATAACTCAAAAAGGATGTATGGGAATGGTTTCAGAGGGAGATTGAGGACTAGTTGTATGGAGATGACCCTCCTACATGGGCTGAATTTAAGCAAAGACTAATGGATGAGTTCTTAATCGAAAAAGAAAGACAAAATCAGGCTCTTCAATTTGAGCAATTAAAGCAAAAGCTTGGAATGTCAATATCTAAGTATGCCTCTCATATAATACCTACAGAAGTAAGTAGGGTCGATCGATTCCAACAAGGACTGATCACTCCACTTTATAACGTGTTGGTAGCCACTTATTTCCCCACCATGGCCAAATTAGTTGATAAAGCTAGGCTTCTAAAGGCACAACACAGGGTTGAGAGAGCTGAATGAGTAGAAAAGGAGCAGAAACACAAAGGAAAAAGCAAGGAGCAAAGCAATCAACAACAGGGAAGCTCTACCCAAAATAAGGGTCAAGAATGGGCTTTTACTATATCCACCTCGTATAAAGCCAAGATCAAGAGGACAAAGTCAAGTTCAGGCTAGAAGTGTTTTGGTAACTATGACGCCGGGCAACATTAATACATATTGAACTAGCCAACAAGGTCAATCTATACCTACTTGCACCATATGTGGATGACAACATCGAGAAGCCTGTTAGAGAGCCATGAGAGCATGCCTATGATGTGGACAAATGGGACATTTTATCAAGGATTTTTTGATGACCTTTAATCAGAGGACAACTATGAAGGCTTTGCAGCCCACTATGCAAATGAATCAAATTGAAAATTATGGACCTAGAGGACGAGGATGAGGTATAATATAATCCTCAAGCAAAGTGCAAGCTATGGAAGGTAGAGGTAAAGGTAGAGGGAAGGTTTATGCTCGCAATCAACAAGAAGCTTCTACATCCCATAATGTTGTTATAGGTATTGTTCTCATCTAGTTTGTTAATGTTCAATGTCTATTTGATTCTGGTGCAATACATTCATTTATTTCCCTATATTTTGCTAAGAAATTAAATAAGGATGAGGAGGTGATGAATGAACCTTGATTATAACCACACCCTTAGAAGAAACTGTAGGGGTAGAACAAGTGTATAAAAATTATATGGTGGAAATAAAAAATAGGAGATTTGCTGCAAATTTGATTGAGCTATAGGTCTTAGAATTTAATGTCATATTAGGAATGGATTGTTTATTTATGCATAATGCTCATATAGACTATAAGTGTAATATCCAAGGTTTCCCTAACCTATTAGAGTCAGTAATGGCGACACTATAATATTCATCTACTATACCATTCAAGGCCTTTCTAGGATATTAACAATCATAAGAATACCATAAAAAGTAATTTTGATGAATAATATGACAATGAGTGAAGAATGTAATCAATGTAAATAAGCACTTTTATGGTAAAATGAAAGTCAAACTAAGTTTGACTTAATATGACTACATTAATTATTTATTTGAAATGTGAATCTAAAGTGCTAGTGAATGGGCATTAGCATTTCCTAAGTCATTGGGAGATAATAATAGTGACATGAGAAGTTGATTTCAATCAAAGTTACAATGGTACAATAAAAGTCAAACTTAGTTTGACCTAGTGAGTCTAGATGATTTACATTCTTAAACAATGCTATTGAAGGGCTAGAAAATGTGTACTATAGAGTGGATAAGATTTATCTAGCAATGTCTGAAGTGTGTAGTGATATTAGAAGACAAAAATATATATACTAAAGTGAAAGAAAAGAAATCGAAAATCCATTAAGTTACTAATTTTCAAATGTGCATATATGGGCTTGCTCAAGCCCACTTGGATGGCCGGCCCATTAGACCCATGGTTGGATGAACATCAATTCTCTAATGTTAGAGATGGTTAGCCAAGATAAAATTTGATGTTGGAAAAGCTAGCCATAAAAATTGACTAAGTAGCCACTATTTCTTACTAAGTCAATTCTTTAGTTATATTAAAATCCTCACTTTTCCTACATCAAGTCTACGTTCATTTTACTAAATACACACCGTTATTACATATGATGTTCATCACCCATATAGATAAGTTCATGGCCATCCATTGAAAAAAAATCATAGCCCTCCATTCAGATAAAATTATAGCCATTGATATAAAGTGATGAAATTAACACCATCCATATTCCATATATAAACAATATGATGAGCATAATCTCTCCACTTTATGAAACCTAATACAAAACACCACTCCTAAGAGACAACACACTTAAAAATTTTGGCCAGCCTCCTAGAATCATAAACTAAGGCTTTCCAATGTAAGAAATCATGCTCATCCCTTTCTTTCTTTGATCTAAGCATGTATTTAATGATTTAGTTATAAAAACTTCTCTTTTCTTTCACCTATAAGGATTGGCATAAGGAAAGTAAAACTAATAAATATTTGTTTTTCATATTAATTGATAACATATGGAATTTTGACTTGAGAACATAAAGTTTAACCAGAAGAAATAAGCGAGACAAGCATGAAGCTCATCTAAGGGAACGCAAGAACAAATTTGGCCAACCTAAGGACATAGTTAAGGAAGTATTCTAATATTATAATTGAAAACTTATAAGGTTATTTTAGATGGAGAAAGATGATGTGAAAGTGTCCAAATGGATTTTGGAAGCTTGATTTAAGACTTGAAAGTCTTAGTAGCATGAATTTAGTTTAAAAGGAAACTTGGTGTTCTAATGCTAGATATTGATAATTGAATGATCACATAGATTTTATATTATGTTAATTTCATATTTCTATAACTAATTTGAAGATTTGATGAGAAATTATAAGTTTTTTCCAAATTTGACCTAAATGGGATAAGTTAGGGTTCTTATGAATAAGAGTGAATTAATTCAAAATAATTGATGGGAATTAATTGCCTAAGTGTTAGTTTGATGAATCCATGATTAATTTGGAGATTTGATAATGAATAAATGGTTTTTCCCAAATTCTAGGGTTTATGGACAAATTGGGGATTTTCAGAATTGAACTTAAATTCATGAAATTGAAAAGGGGAAATTAAGCTTAAGAATGGTGTAACACGATTTGTATAATGTTAATTTCAAAATTCAATTGATAGAAATAATTTTTCCCAAATTTAATGAATTAGGTTTATTTATTGAATTGGAAGGTGAAGGTGGAATTAATCCCATTAAATATTGGAAATTGTTTAAATTGATTCTAATTGGGTAATATGAAGTTAAAAGAGGAAATTGGGAGGAAAGGATTTATCTTTCCTTAAGTGAATATATTTGGCCATTGGAAAACAACTAAGGGACAATGTTAAAATTAGTGACATGTATATGTATAATGTGTCTTGACCTTAAAATTTTTAAGTTAGTATTACAATGAACAAGATAAAAGTGTTAACAAGTTAAGCTAAATTTAAACTAATGTTATAACAAGGAAGTGATTAATGTATAATTGAAATGCAAATATGTAGAATCTAAAGACAAGGACTAGAACATTGTCCACAAATGCAAGGAGCACTACTAGCATCAAAGTTAAACATAAATAGGAGCAAAGGAGTCCAAGGTGAGTACTTAATAATATAATATGATATGTGCCATGTTCTTGAACCATTATTGATCAAACCATTATTATTTAAATATCCCAATTTCTTGTTGAACATGAATTGCCTATCAAATGTTGTATTTGGATATGATATTTCTTTATGCCATTTGGCCATTATGAGCCCTTCTATATTGGTTTCATAATGTGATATTTGATGAGAATTATTCTTGTATTTGTATATCCTCCATTGAATTCCTTATTCTGAATTTTATATGAACTTTTCTATTGATGCTTGTTGATAAGCGGAAATACCCTTCTAATGTGGGGTGATACATCGGACCTTGCACACTTGGTATAAGCCTGATTATAGGGCAAGAGTACTCAACCTCTATTGAGAGGAATGCCTAACCATAAAACCTAATCAATTTTGCATAATGTAATGCAAGCGAGTGAGAAAGGCTTAGGCCACCACTCTTTAATTTATATGTGTGGAAAGCATTCCACTTCCAAGAGATTACTATTTCTACTAAAGATATTATTTCAATCTTAAATGAGAAATTGATCTATAATGATAATTTTGATTAATTGCCATAATGACCCATCCTGATAATGATCTTTATACTCACTATATATTGTATTATTATATACTCGCTGAGCTTTATTTCATTCATTCATTGTTTAAATTTTTCAAGTTAGGTTGACAACTCCAAGCCTTGTCCTTTTGCGTGAAAGTTGCTCTACTAATTTTAAGTGGATGAATTTGGATTATATGATTATGAAGAACATTGTCTTAGAGCTCCATGGTTATTGAAAGTTTAGTGCTAATGTGTTATAAGATTTATATGTACTATGAACTGTACTGTAAATTATATTTATGTTAGTGTAGTAAGTAACGAACATATGTAAAATGAGATGAATATTATAATGATATTAATGATCATTTGGTTATATGTAAAATGATAGAATGGTAGTTGGAAATAAAGAAAAGGGCAATTGAGTTCCGACCTTGGGATAAGGTCCAACATGGTAAATGGTAAAAAATTATAAGTTAAATGGGTTCCTATGGGTTTATTTCACTTTCCTTATGCCTTAGGACTTTCACAGCTTAATAAATGGATTGTGACAAAGTTGGTATTAGAGTAAAGGTATAAGTCTACTCTAGACTTTATAAATACTATGGGTTATTGGTTAAACCATGGAGTATAGGAATTCTTTCTTGTCATTTGAAGTCTATCATTAAGTCTAGATCAACGCTACTCATAAAAGCTTAATTCTTTTAGTTTGATTTATGATATGTGCGTAATGACTATGGAAAAAGAAATAATAATGTGATATGATCGATATATATGACTAAGCTATATGCTAATATATGTGACTAAGCGATATGCTATGGAAATGGGATGAGAAGGATAAAACATGTGTATGAGAAAATGACAGTATATGTTTAAAAGTGTATTAGTGAACATGTATAGGTGTCTTATTAGGAATAAATTTCCTATTATAATTACCTGTCAATTATTGATATGGTTTAGTGCAATTGATGTTTTGAAAAATATTTACATAGTGTGAGTAATGATGAAGCTATGCTAGATTCTTTGCACTTACGACGTATATGCATGACAACTGTTAGCTAAATGTTATTAAGAGAAAAATTTAAATGTAATTTATGAAAAGTTCATATAATTTGAATAAAGACATGAATATGTTTACCCCTGCATATACTAGAAGATATGTAATGCTTAGGATATGAGATATTCTAAGCTGAGTTGTATAATAATGGTAAGAGGAGTTTAGGATAGTGAACAAAAAATTTAAAGCCTCTGAAACAACTTCAAATAGTCAAATTTGGGCTCAAAAGTAAGCAATGTTAGGTAAAACCTAGACAAAAATATAAATCTCTTAACAAGCTTTGATTTGATATATTATAGGCCCTGTAACTCATCTTTAGTTGAAAATTATGGCCTTTCAAATTTGACCTATGTGGGAAGATGGTGTTCAATATCTATTAGAGCTGAGTTGTGGTCGCGACTTCTTAATTGTGGTCACAATTCTCTATCATGCCCTAAGTTAGGGTTGTAACCTCAACACACTGTGTCTTGAGGTCCAATTTGATATTTTGTCCCTTAAATTAGTCGCAGTCACGACCATTTGGATTGCGGTTGCAATAATAGGTCACGGTCTTAAAAATTATGTAGCACTTACGATTCAAAGGCTCATTTCATGACTTACGGGACTTTTGAATCTTTTGAAATTATGATCTCTTAATGAACTATATCTATAAAATAAACACCTAGTGAACATGTTAAATAATTCTAAGTTAATTTGCCAAGATTGAAAAGAGAAGTTGATTAAGTTTGATCTAACTTAGATCAATGATTACTATATATAATGTTATGCTATATGAAATACTTATATGTGACAATGGTTGATATGTGAAATATATGGAATTATTGAATGATATTTGTGATTGATGTCATAAGAAGAGAAATGATGTTTAATAATAATTAGTATGACAATGAAGTAAATCAATTACATATAAGTATACAGTGTGAATTAAATGAATGATATTGCCATAGATGCTACCTTGTAGACTAGAATAATAAGAAAGGCAAGGTTCTTTATCATTTATGTAAAATATCAAGCATAGTCAAAGGAAGAATATTAATCTAGTGTGATCTTAAACAAGATCACTTCGTATCCAAAGAAGGAAGCGATCAATCGCGTATATGTTAATGTAACCTTTAAGAAAAGCAATCATGTATGCAAAATTAGAAAGTTCTTAAACCCACTAAGGGAATAAAGTTGTGAGGTCAGTAAAGGACTAAGGTGGAATGTGATTTGATGTTGGATCATTCCAAAAGATAGGTATATGAAATTGATAATTACAAGAAGGTATCTATGATTTAAGGAATAGTCTTTAAAAAGAAAGTAAGAAGTTAAGGATGGTTTGACTTAAAAAGGATTAGTGTAAGCTAAGAAAGAATTGGTGTAAAAACATGGATTGATTTGGATAAAATACCTTATATCGAGAATGAATTCACAATAGGAAGAATACCTATAAAATAAGATAGGTATGAAATCGAAGAATTATATGGTAGAAAAACAATTTGAATGTGGTCAAGTAAAGTAAGTGTGATGTGGAAAGATAAAACAATGAATGCTAAGGGAAAGAATATATGAGAAAATACCAAATATAATGAAGTATAGTGTAGCATGACTTGTATAATTTTAATTTCAAAATTCAATTGATAGAAATAATTTTTGCCAAATTTAATAAATTAGGTTCATTTATTGAATTGGAAGGTGAAAATGGAATTAATCCCATTGAATATTGAAAATTGTTTAAATTAATTCTAATTGGGTAATATGAAGTTAAAAGAGAAAATTGGGAGGAAAGGAGTTATCTTTCTTTAAGTGAATATATTTGGCCATTGGAAAACAACTAAGGGACAATGTCAAAATTAGTGACAAGTATATATATAGTGTATCTTGACCTTACAATTTATAAGTTAGTACTACTATGAATAAGATAAAAGTTTTAACAAGTTGAGCTAAATTTAAACTAATGTCATAACAATGAAGTGATTAATGTGTAATTGAAATGCAACTGTGTAGAATCTAAAGACAAGGACAAAGACATTGTCCAAAAGTGCGAGGAGCACTACTAGTATCAAAGTTAAACATAAATAGGAGAAAAGGAGTCCAAGGTGAATACTTAATAATATATTATGATATGTGCCATGTTCTATGAACCATGTTGATCAAACCATTCTTATTTGAATATCCCAATTCTTGTTGAACATGAATTCCTATCAAATGTTGTGATTGGATATGATATTTTTTCATGGCATTTAGCCATTATGAGCCCTTCCATATTGATTTCATAATGTGACCTTTGATGAGAATTATTCTTATATTGGCATATCCTTCATTGAATTTCCTATTATGAATTTTATACGAATCTTTCTATTGATGTCTATTGATAAAGAGAAATACTCTTCTGATATGGGGTAATACATCGGACCTTGTGCACTTGATATAAGCCTGAGGGTAGGGCAAGAGTACCCAACCTTTGTTAGGAGGAATGCCTAAACATAAGACTAGATCATTCTTGTGTAATGTAATGCATACGAGTGAGTAGGGCTTAGGCTACCACTCTGTAACAATCCATACCCTTGCTAGGAGTTTTATGACAAATTGCTTGATTTTAGAACTATTATGACAAAAAGTGTGTTGTTATGAAATTTCGTGTGCTAAGTGATTTATGAGCAAGTGGCATGCTAGACTAATTCTAATATACATAATATGAATTATGAATATGAAATAGGTGATTTATGTGAAGTACATATGCATTAATTAACTTAATGCATATAAAGTGAATTTTCAAGCATAAAGTGATTTATAAGCATAAAACAATTTTTAGGAGCATTTCTAGAATATTTTAAATTAAATATTTTTGGAGGAATTTTAATGAAAATGAGAAGCAAAATATTTTATTTTTAATACATTTGAATCAGCCTATAAATTGGATTAAAAATCCAATTTATCAAAAGCCCAAGACACCTAAGCACTCCTAGCCTAACTCATTAATGGCAATCTTATAATTTTCCATCCAAAATCCTAATATCTAAGATAATATTCAGCCTCCCCTTGTAATTTAAAGCCTCTATTAGGTTTCCCATCAGATTTTATAGAATTTTTCTCTCAAAAAATCTCTCTTGGCCAAAATTCATAAGGTGCTTCTAAACTTTGTGATTTTATGATCTTCTTTGCATGTTTCCCTTTTCTTTCAAGTTAATTTTCAAGTTGTATGAAATTAATATGAGTAATCTATATGAAGTTGTATATTTTTTTATTTTTTCTTTATTATATTTGGCCAAAAAATATTTTTTTAAAATCATGCATTTACATATTACTGTAATGATCAGAAAGTATGAAAAACAAGAAAAAACCCAAGGTTTCCCATGGTCTTGGTGGTTCGGCCAAGGTTCGGATTTTGATCCCAAGGCCTATAATTTTTGTAAGATTCATTTTAGTGATTGTTGATATGTGTATATGAATAGTACATTATTTAATTGCATGATGATTGAAGGAGTAACTCTAGAAAATTCCTAGATTGATTTAGCCTATACCTAGGGTTTCTAAAACCCTAATTAACATGTTTAGCTAATATGTGTACACAGTTAAGTGGCATGTGAATTGGCTTAATTATGAATTAATGATCCTAATTTGCCTATGGGATTGATTGTATAATTTGGCACAAAGGGGACAAGCATGACTCTTTTAAGATTTGCTTGTTAAGTTGATATGTATAGAAAGTATTAAGTGTATCAAGTTGGAAATTAAATTAAATTTATATTAAGATTATGATTCATTGTGTTTGGCTTTAGAAAACTCTTGATATGAACTATTATGTGAATTTATGTAAGCCTAAGAAGGCAAAGTATGTAGGACTTAAAAGTCAATATGTTATGTATAAGTGATGAGTGCACTTCTAAATGCAACTCCAAGTATATGTGAATGATATATGTGCATGGGGTAGTTATGGGATAACATAGCATGATGTTAAGCTAATGCTAAGTATTAAATTGTAATGTTATGTTAGAGCTTGGGAATTGTTAGAAATGCAAGGGCAATGAGCATTAGGAGCTAAGGAACCACAAGGTGAGTAAATATTATATTCATGTTACAAGTACAAGTTATCATGATATGTGAACTTTTGAGATTCTTGAAACTCGAGTTCCTTTCTATCATAAATTATAATTATATGATTTCTTTATTAAGCTTGGGTTGCCAAAGGGAAATTGGTTTGAAACTAAAACTATTATTGACCATTCAATGATAAAAAATAAAAAAAAAAGAGCCTTTGTGATTGTTGCTTTACCTTACATTCTTTCTGGAACCACACTATTGTTTATCCTTTGTTCAATAAGCTAAACTTCTATTGCTACTATTATACATATGATTGCATTCTTTAATGCTATTGTTACAAGTGATTGCCATTAGCTTTGGCTATGGTACCTATGAACCCTTATATGCAGAAATCCTCGTGTTGATGTGGTAAATCATCAGAACTTGTGCACATGGTCTTAACCTAATGGATAGGGGTAGTACATCCACCTCAGCTAGAAGGGGTGGTTCTAGTTATGGAGGTCGATTAGCTTTACGCTTAGGAGTTGGAATTTGGAATGATGACACCTCTCCCTTATGTGATCGAGTGAATAAGTCAAAAGCCATCACTCTACAAGTTACAAGTTTGATTTTTGTGAAACTTGCTAAATCGCAAGCTATGAACTATAAACCCTTCTAAAGGGATATGTGTTATTGTACAAGTTGTATTGTTTACTCATTAAAGTCATCTATCTTACCTCTTTTCTTGTATAGTTTTAGGTGAGCATTATGAGGAGGCAAGGTGATAGCTCAAGCAATCTACTCTACTTGGAAGATTTCCTTATCTAAGTCTATTTACATACTATGATATGCACAGTCGCTTTTAGATACTTCAAGAGTTTTTTTTAAAACATTATTCATTGATGATTAATTTGGAGTCTTAATTATTCTTTTTCTTATGGATTATACTCAAAGTATTTTTTAAACCATTCTTCCTCTAGTTGAGGATTTCCTTTATTATTGGTCATTCAAGTTAATGTATGAGATTTTGGTATGATCCTGGGCAGTGTTTAACCATGCATGAAAGGGTTCTATAGGCATAGGTGACCTTATGTCTCCCCATATTCTAGGACCATTATATCTCAGAAGTAGGAATGTGACATACTCTTTAATTTATATGTGTGGAAAGCATTTCACTTCTATGAGATTACTCTTTTTGCTAAACATACCATTTCAATTTTAAATAAGAAATTGGTCCATAATGACAATTTTGATTAATATCGCTCTATTGCTATAATAAGCCCATCTTGATAATGATCCCTATACTCATTATATATTATATTATTATGTACTCACTGAGCTTTGTTTCATTCCTTAGTTGTTTAAATTTTTCAGGTCAAGTTGATGAGTCAGCAAGGTAAATTTCGAGCCTTTTCCTTCTACTTAGAAGTTTCTCTGCTAATTTCGAGTGCATGAATTTGGGTTATATGATTATGAAGAACATTATCTTAGAGCTCCATGGTTACCAAAGGTTTAGTGCTAATGTGTTATGAGATTTATATGTACTGTGAATCGTACTATAAATTATATTTGTGTTAGTGTAGTAAATAATCAACATATGTAAAATGAGATGAATATTATAATGATATTAATGAGCATTTGGTTATATGTAAAATGATAGAATGGTAGTTGGAAATAAAGAAAAGGGTAACCGGGTTCCAATATTGAAATAAGGTTCAACATGGTAAATGGTAATGAATTATAAGTTAAACGGGGTTTTATGGGTTTAGGTGACTTTATGTCTCCCTATGCCCTAGGACCGTCATGGCCTAATAAGTGGGTCATGACAATAAGGGAAACAGAATTAATTTCAAAAAGGAGAATGGGTTCGAATTTACTTTTCAAGGTGATAGAAATAAATTTCCTATGAATTTTATTTTGGCTATTGGAGCAAAAAGGTTGTTAAAGAAGGGTTGCTAAGCATATATTGGCACATGTGGTAAATACTAAAAAAGTAGATAATAGTGTTAAGAGGATACCCATGGTAGATGAATTTCTTGATGTTTTCCTTAAGGATCTACTAAGAATGCTATTGGATAGGGAGATTGAGTTTACAATTAAGCTCTTACCTGGAACTCAGCCAATATCAATACTGCCTTACCAAATGACACCTTCTGAATTGAAAGAATTAAAAGTTCAATTACAAGATTTGCTTGATAAAGGTTTTATTAGGCCGAGTATTTCCCTATGGGGTGCTTCAGTGCTGTTTGTTAAGAAGAAAGATGGGTTCTTAAGGCCACGTATTGATTATAGACAGTTAAATAAAGTGACTGTGAAGAATAAGTGTCCACTATCGAAGATTGATGATTTATTTGATTAGTTGCAAAGAGCTAGTTATTTTTCTAAGATAGACTTGCGATTGAGTTATCATCAACTCAAAATTTGATGAGAGGATATTTGAAAGACTGCTTTTAGAATGAGATATGGGCATTATGACTTCACAGTATTGCCATTTGGTTTAACGAATGCACCCGCAACTTTTATGGATTTAATGAATCAAGAGTTTAAACCTTTTTGGATAAAGTTGTGATCATGTTTATTGATGATATTTTACTTTATTCGAGGAGTAAGGAGGAACATGAGAAACACTTGAGAATATTGTTACAAACTTTAAGGGAATATAAGCTTTACGCTAAATTGTCTAAATGTGATTTTTGGATGAAGCAAGTCTACTTCCTTGGCCATATAGTGAGTAAAGAAGAAATTAAGGTAGACCCTAAAAAGATAAAAGCGGTAGCAAATTGGCCTCGACCTACAATAGTTACACAAGTGAGGAGTTTCTTGGGTATGACGGGTTACTATCATTGATTTATAAAGGATTTTTCGAGAATAGCAGTGCCACTGATGAGGCTTACAAGAAATCAAGTTAAGTATAAGTGGGATGAGACCTACGAGGAGCGTTTTCCAAAGCTCAAGGATTATTTGATTTTAGCCCCTATATTGGCATTACCTGAAGGGAATGAAGGTTTCGCCATATATTATGATGCCTCCCATATTAGTTTAGGATGTGTACTTATGTAGAATGGGAAAGTAATTACATACACATCTAGTAAACTAAAATAGCACAAAATGAACTACCCTACATATGATTTAGAGATAGCAACATTTATCTTTGCTTTAAAGATATGGAGACACTATTTGTATGGGTAGATTTAAATTTAAGGAGATTTAAATATCTTGAAAGTCTTCAATATATCTTGAAGCAAGGAGATTTAAATTTAAGGTAAAGAAGGTGAGTAGAATTGTTAAAGGATTATAATTGTTAAATATTTTACCATCCTGGCAATGCCAATATCATAGTTGGCACCTTGAGCAGAAAGTCAATAGGTTGTCTCTCGCATATCATCATGCAAAAGAGACCAATAGCAAAGGAGTTAAAAAAGATGTTTAATGAAGGCTTACAACTAGAAGTGGATGAATCGCAAGTGCTATTGGCTTACTTCCAAGTAAAATCCAAACTCATCGATCAAATAAAGATGTCACAAAATCAAGATCCCCAGTTAATGAAAATCTTTAAGGACGTAAAAAGGGGACAAGCTCTAAAGTTTCAAATAGAAAAGGGTGTTTTAAAATGTAGAGATCAGTTATGCATGCTGAATGTAGGAGAATTATGAGAGAGAATTTTGAAGGAAGCATATCAAACCTCATATATTGTATATCCAAATGCTACCAAAATGTATCATGATGTAAAGAGTACTTATTGGTGGCCTAGAATGAAGAAAGATATGGTAAATTTTGTAGTTTCATGCCTCATATGTCAACAAGTGAAATTTGAGCACTAAAGACCCTCTAAATTACTTTAAGAGATAAGACTACCGAAGTGGAAGTGGGAATGCATCACCATAGACTTCATTGTGGGTTTACCCAAGACCATAAAGGGATATGATTTAATATGGGTCATAATGGATCAATTGACAAAATAAGCACACTTCATTGTACTACAAACTACTTATTCCACAACACAATATACTCAGATTTATGTCAATGAAATTATAAGATTACATGGAGTTCCACTTTCTATTATCTCAAATAGCGGGACTTAATTCACATCGAGGTTTTGGAAAAAATTGCAAAAAGCATTGGGTACACAACTTGATTTTAGCATAACCTTTCACCCATAAATGGATGGACAATCTAAGAGAATGATACAAACATTGGAGGATATAGTCCATATGTGCATTATGGATTTTGGAGGAAGTTGGGATAAACATCTCCCACTTATTGAATTTGTGTACAATAATAGCGACCATTCCTTTATAGGAATGGCACCATATAAAATGCTATTTGGTAGAAAATGCCAATCTATGATCTGTTGGACTGAAGTGGGAGAAAAATACCTTAAAGCTCCAGACATGATTAAAGAAGCCACTGAAAAGGTTAAAATCATTCAAAAGAGACTGAAAACTACCTTTAGCTGCCAAAAAAGTTATGCTGATCCAAAGAGGAAGGATGTCTACTTTATGGTAGGTGACCATGTCTTTTTGAAAGTGTCCCCCATAAAAGGGGTGATGAGAATTAGTAAAAAGGGAAAATTATCTCCATGATTTGTTGGACCTTTTGAGATTTTTGATAAGGTTTAAGAAGTTTCATACTGATTAGCATTGCCTCTAGCATTGGAAAATGTTCGCCTAGTTTTCCATGTATCAATGTTAAGAAGTATATTCCTAATCCTTCACACATGCTACAACCGCAATTGATCAAGATGAATAAAGGCCTTTCTAATGAAGAGATTCCAATCACCATATTGGACCAACAAGTGAAGAAGTTTAGAAATGAAGAGATATCAATGGTCAAAGTTCAATGGTGTAACCACAACATAAAAGAATGTACATTGGAATGCGAAAATGACATGCTTCAGAAGTACTCACAATTATTTCATCATTTAGCAGGTAAGCTCTTTTAAAATTCGAGGATTAATTTTTTTTTTAAGGGGGGTAAAATGTAATACCCAAGGATTTCATAATTCATTCTAGTCACTAATGATGCTATGGACAAAGGCTAATCAAGCAAACTAAGAGGTAAAGAGGTCAAGAGGTGTGAAAAACTGAGCTAAGGGTCTATATTTATAGTAGAAATGTTAAGGGAAGAGTTTGTAATCTTTTAAAGTGGGATAGGTGTAAAAATTGAAGAAAAATGGGAAAAAATCAGAAATTTACATCTGCTACTGTAAGGGGGCCTTCCACGACAGCTCTAGGGTGTCTTGCGGCAGTCAGGCCAAACAAAGCAATTTTGGCCCATTTTCACCCGTTTCTCATCTATTTTTCGCAATTCTAGTTGCATTGTACTCATTATTCAATCTTGATCTGAGGATGGTTTAAAGGTCAAAGGGATAGGTTTTAGTTCCTAGGGCTTCGTTTCCCTATTTTTTTTATTTTGCCAATTTTGGCTTCCAGAAGTCTATTTATCAAGCCTAAGCACCTCTAAAGTTTCAAATACAATATGGAGGGTGCAAAATTAAGGGTTTATAGTTGCCCCCTCATCAAAATTGGCTTGACCAAAAGGCAATTCTAATGATAGTGAACTCGAGAATAAAGGATGGAAAAAAGAAAAAAATGGGTGTCTAAGTCAAGATTTAGACATGTCTTGGTGAAAGGCATGGTTGAATTTGAGATGAAAGAAGATGGTAAAAGGAATCACAATGATGTTAAGGAATTGTTCCTAAACATTTATGGGTAGAAAATGCAATGGATAATAGATGGAAAAAAGGACTATAGGGATGTCTATATAACAATTGTTAGACATATATAGGTTAAGATAATGGATTTTGAATTAAAAAAATGGAAAAAGGAACCACAAGGATGCCTAGGTGATCATTATAAAGCATCTATGGGTGAACTTTACAGAGGATTTTGATAAAAGGGTAGGAGTAGGAACCACATGGATGCCTAGGTAATCATTACTAGACATTTATGGGTGAAATGATGCTAAGGCTATCCTAGGATGGTCTAAAAAGTTTAAAAGAGAAACCTAATACTATGTTAGGTTGATGATCCTAAGGTTGTCCTATGATGGTCTGAAAATTTTGAAAGAGAAAACTAGCCCTATGCTAGGTTGAAGATCCTAAGGTTGTCCTAAGATGGTCTAAAACTTTTGAAAAAGAAACCTAACCCTTTGTTAGGTTAATAATCCTAAGGCTATCTTAGGATAGTCTAATTTTGGATGGAAAACCTAACCTTGCGCTAGGCTAATGATCTTAAGGCTATCTTAGGATGGTCTGAAAATTTTGAAAGAAAAACCTAGCCTTATGTAATACCTAAGATTTCCTAAGCTATTAGAGATAGAAATGCTAAAGAAAGGCTAGAAAATATGCACTATAGAGTGAATAAGATTTATCTAGCAATGTCTAGAGTGTATAGTGATATTAAAAGGTAGAAATATATATATTAAAGTGAATGAAATGAAATGAAAAATGTATTAAGTTACTAAGTTTGGTGCATATATGGATTCATTAATAGGCTTTTAGACTTTAAAGCCCAAGCCCATTGGATGGCCGGTCCACAAGGTCCAAGAATAGATGAACATACACTTAACTTGAGTTAGAAATGGCTAACCATGATTAAATGGGTGTAGGATGAGCTAGCCACAAAATTTGACTAAGAATCCACCATTTTTACTAAGGCAAATCCTTTTCCAACTTGAATTCTCACTTTTCCCACACCAAATTCCACATTCATTTTTATTATTTCCACACCTTATGATGAACATCATTGACCTAGATAAAATTCTACCCATCCAATTTAATTAAATTATAGCCATCCATTGTGATGTAGTTATAGCCATTGGTTTAGAAATGATTAAATCAACACCATCCATCTTCAATATATAAGCAATAAGATGAGCATTTTTCTCCATTATTGCAAAACCTATCACAAAAACACATCCTAATAGAGAAATAGACTCTAAATTTCATGTGACCTCCATAGAATTCAAAACAAGGCTTCCCAAGGTAAGAGTTTAATCTCTTCGTTTATGTGTTCTAAACATGACATTGGTGTTATAGTTGCAAAAACCTTCTTTCTTTTCCATCTATATGATCTAGCCAAAAGCTATTATAATTAAAAAATGTTTATTTTATATGTTCTTTGATTAAATATGGGGATTGGGCTTGAGAACTTGAAGTATATCAAGTGAAAGCAAGCAAGGGAAGCAAAGAGCACATGTAAGAGAACATTAGCACTAAATTCAGCCTCTTTTAGATTTAGTATAAGGGATAGTTTTAAAATTTATTTGATGTTATCTAAGGTTATTTGGGATGGAGAATAGTAGTTTGAAAGTGTCAAATGGAATTATAGAAGCTTATTTCAAAACTTGAAATTTTGAAGACATAACTTAGGTTAAAAGAGGAAGTTCAAGATCTAATAATTGTTTTCCATGTTTGATTGGTTATATAGGATTTTTAGTATGCTAGTTTCATAATTTTATGATCAATTTGAAGATTGGAAGAGGAATTAATGGTTTTCTCCAAATTCTAGGGTTTATGGACAAATTGGGAATTTTGAGAACTAAACTTGAATTCATGGAATTGAAGAGAGAATTAAATTCAAGAATAATGCAACCTGATTTGCATAATGTTAATTTCAAAATTCAATTGATAGAAGTGATTTTCTCCAAATTTAATGAATTAGGTTCATTTATGGAACTAGAAGGTGAAAGTGGAATTAGTTCCATTGAATATGGGAAATTGTTTAAATTGATTTTAATTGACTATTATGAAGTTGAAATATGAAATTGGAAGGAAAGGAATTATCTTTCCTTAAGTATATACATTTGGCCATTTGGAAAACAATTAAGGAAAGTGTTAAAATTAGTAACAAGTATATGTATAGTGTGTCTTGACCTTAAAAGTAATAAGTTGTACTATAATGAACAAGATAGAATTGTTAATAAGTTAAGCTAAATTAAACTAATATCATAACAAGGAAGTGATTAATGTGATTGAAATGCAAATGTGTAGAATCTAAAGACAAGGACAAGGACATTGTCCAAGAGTGTGAGGAGCACCACTAGCATCAAAGTTAAATGTAAATAGGAGCAAAAGAGTTTAAGGTGAGTACTTAATAATATAATATGACATGTACCATATTCTATGAACCATTGTTAATTAAACTATTTTCGTTGAATACTCCAATTTCATGTTAATCATGAATTGCTTATTAAATATTGAACCATTGAATATGAAGTTTCTTTATGGCATTTGGCCATTGCAAGCTCTTTCATATCGATTTCACAATATGACCATTGATGAGGATTATTCTTGTATTAGCATATTTTCTATTGAATTCCCTATGAACCTTGTATTGATGCTTATTGAAAAGCAGAAATACCCTTCTGATATAGGGTAATACATTGGACCTTATGCACTCAGTATAAGCTTGCGGGTTGGACGAGAGTACCTAACCTCTATTAGGGGGAACGCTTAACTATAAAACCTTATCAGTCTTACGTAATGTGATACATGAGAGTAAGCAAGGCTTAGGCCACCACTCTTTAATTTATATATGTGAGAAGCATTCTACTCCCAAGAAATCACTATTTTTGCTAAAGATATTGATTATATCTTAAATAAGAAATTGACTCATAATGACAATTTTGATTGACATTGCTCCATTGTCACAATAAGCCCATCTTAATATTGATCCATATACTCACCATATATTGTATTATTATGAACTCACTAAGCTTTGTCTCATTCCTTAGTTGTTTAAATTTTTTAGGCAAGGTTGATGAGTTAGCGAAGTAAATTCCAAGCCCTATTCTTCCATTTAAAAGTTGCTCTATTAATTTCAAGTGTTGTGAATCTTAGTTATGTGACTATGAAGACCATTATTTTAGAGCTCCCTGGTTACTATAAGTTTAGAACTAAAATATCATTGGATTTATATGTATTGTAAATTTTATTATAATTATGATTATAATAATGTATTGAGTTATGAACATTTGGATAATGATATGAAATACAAATCTGAAAATTTTACGAGTTGAGCCTATAAATGATATTAGTAAGTAAGAATTTGGTAATATGTAAAATGATAAACTAGTAATAGGCAATAAGAAAAGGTAATCAAGTTTCAATCTTGGGATAAAATTCAACATGATAAATGATAAAGGATTATAAGTTAAATGGGGTTTTACAAGTTTAGGTGACTTTATGTCTCCTTATGCCTTAGGACTGTTACGGCTTAATAAGTAGGTCCTAACATCCATGCTAAGTTAATGATCCTAAGGCTATCCTAAGATAATCTAAAAAGTTTTGAAAGAGAAACCTAACCTTATGTTAGGTTGATGATCTTAAGGCTATCCTAGGATGGTTTGATAAGTTTGAAAGAGAAACCTAACCCTATGTTAGATTGATGATCCTAGAGCTATCCTAAGATGGTTTGAAACTTTTGAAAGAGAAACCTAACCCTATGTTAGGTTGACGATCCTTAGGCTTTGCTAGGATGGTCTGAAACTTTTTAAAGAGAAACCTAACCCTATGTTAGGTTAATGATCCTAAGGCTATCTTAGGATGGCCTGAAACTTTTAAAAGAGAAACCTAACTATATGTTACGTTGATGATTATAAGGCTATCCTAGGATGGTCCAACAAAAAAGAATACCTAATTCAGATTTAAGGTATGAATGCTAAGGCTATCCTAAGATGGGTCTGATGTTGATGGTTCCAGTCTTAATTTAGGAATTTGGATTGATGACTTCTTTTGATTCAGATTGATGATTCATCTTGATTCAGAAGTCTAATTAATGACCTATTCTAGTGTGAAATGCATCTGACTATGCAATGATTAGATACTTTGAACTTGTGAATGGTCATTTTGGTAAGAGAGTGCTGAGCTTTTAGGAGAAAGATGCCTCCATTTAGAAAAGGTGAATAGAAAGGAGGTGCCTCCACCTTAGAATCATAAAGGAAAGAGGTTTGGTTATTTTGTTCGGATATACTAGCTTAGGTATAGTCATACTCAATTTGGGCTAAGCATGAAAGCTAGTTTGAAAGGTCAGTCAAAGGTTATCGGTTTAACCTTGGTTGAAGTCATTTAAGAAAGCTAGATCAAGAATGGAAGAGATCGAGCTATTCAGCTTAAAAGGCTTAGTTAAGCATGGTCTTTTAAATTTGGGATCGGATTGAATGGCTAGCTTAGGGTCATCTCAGGTATGAGGCTGCTTAGTCAATGGCTATTAGGTTGACCTAGGATGAAGTCACTTTGGAAGGTTAAGCTAGGTATGGCTGGAAGAGGTCAGGCTGGGCTTCGGTGGGTCTAGCTTCAAAAAAGGTTTGGTTGGAGGTTGAATTGGAAAGCTCGATTAAAGAGGTCAAATCCTTGGAGATGATTAGGTCAGAAGGTTAGGTTAGGTCTATTTTTGAGGAAGGTTAGTTTTTTAAGCTTGTCTTCAGAGAAGTTCATACGGAACTCTGGCAATTAGCTTAGTTAGTTATGGCCTTTAGGGAAAATCAATTTGAAAGCTCAGTCTAGTTTACTTTAGGAAAGATTGTTTAAAATAAGTAGATCACCTTCAAAGGCTAGGTCGGGTTTAGCCTTAGCTAAGGTCATTTGGAAGCTCATTCTAGTTTGGCTATATAAAATGTTAGATTAGAGGATCGATGGGCTTATAGCCTTTGGGAAGTTTATTTGGAACGCTTAGTCAGATTTTACCTTAAGACTGTGTCAGAGAATCAGGCTGGAGTGTTAAACTTTATAAGAGATCAAACAAGGAGGGTAAGTCTTGCTTAGAGGAAAGGTCAGGCTAGGAAATTAATTTAGAAGGCTCAATCAGATTTGGCATTAGAGGATATCATAGGCTTTATAAATGAAGGCCTTTTGGGAGTGGGCTTCATGGTGAAGGCTTTTAGGTTTGGGTTTCTAGATTTAGGCTTTATGGTGAAGGCTTCTCAATTTAGGCTTTATGGTGAAGACTTTTGGGCTTGGGCTTCATGGTGAAGGCTTTTGGGCTTAGGCTTTTTCATGAAGGCTTCTTGGTTTAGGCTTCTTAGTTTGGGCTTCATGGTTTAGGCTTTTGGTATTTAAGAATAGTTTTTTTAGCCTAGGCTTTTTAGAAGGGTACTTTGGACCTCTTTGGAAAATGGTTGGCTTTAGCTTAGGTATAGTGCTAAAGGTTTTGTTTATAAGGAGATCATATGCTCATGGATAAGGGTTTGCCCCTTGACATGGTTACATCAAGTTAAGAGGATTAAGCTGAGAATGGTTTACAAGCCTTAAGAGACTTTGATCTTAGGGATCATATTTTTTTCTAATGAGGCTTAATTTTTTAAGGATATTGAGATATTTGCCAAAGAGGCATAGGATAGGCTTTGATTGGTTTAAGCCCTTTTTAATTAAGTTAAGGATGATAGACCTTAAGGGATATGCCTTAACTTTGAATTTTTATGGAAATTGAATTCGATGATGATGAATTCTAAGAGACTTACTGTTTTCGGTTTTTCCCATGATTTTCCAAAGAAAGGGTGGTATGAGGCTTGAGTTTAAATAGATGGTATGATTTTTCCAATAAGGCTTAGGATGAACAATGTGATTTCATAAAGTTTGGGAATGGTTTGAAGGTAGGTTGGAACTTATAAAAAGGGATTAGAAAGGTTATATGGTTTTGCTATTTATACCATGATTCATGGAAAAGAGCAAGTCAAGCTTTATTTACTTTTGAGATTAAAGGAAAATTTAGGGTGACACTCTATTAGCTTAAATGTAGACAACATACTGGCTAAGAAGTACCTTAAGGAGTGGCTAAAGGACTAGTGAGAAGAGATAACTTAGGGATCATGCTCTTAATGAGAGATAAAAATGTGATGGATGGGAGATATGCATTAGCTCTTTGATAAGAATGTGATGAACAGGAGATATGCATTAGCTCTTTTAGCTAAATGTGAATCCTTAAATTTGCACTCTTATGATATGGCTGTAGCTTAGCACATGCTAAGATTAGTGCTTTATCTAGAGCCAGTACGGTGGTCTGCTAATTGGGTCAAAGGGCAGCACCCCGGTGAAAAAATGGATTTCCTCAAATTTTCACCTCTAGACAATGAGCACTCAATTAAGAACCCATAAAATCAAACCAAGCTCAAATTACATTAGAAATAGGCCAAAATGAGTCAAAACAGATTAGACAGGTCGAATCATGATCTAGACACAACCTGGGTTGGGATGCACCAATAAGGCACTGCTAGACCGAGCAGCATTAATAAGGTGTCAGAGTGTTGCCGACCCTCCAAAATTTTTCTATTTTACCCCCATACCTTTTCCCTATATATATGAGTCTATCCCTAGTCATTTGACACAGTTTCAGATATAAAAATCCCTAATTTTTGTTAGTTTTAAGCCAAAAATTCTATCAATTTTCAAAACCAAAAATCTCTTTTCTTTAATTAATCTCTATTAAAATTATTTTCAAATATAATTTCAAGTTTTAATTTTTATTTTCAATTATTATCTTTTTGTTCTCTTTTTGTTTAACTCTTTCTGTGCAAGGTTCATCTTGTGACACTTTAATCCAAGATGGAGCTTAGATATGGTGTAAAAACTGCCTCGTTCATACTAAGAAAGCACAAAACTAAGGTATAATTTCTTTTTTTTTTTTTTAAGATTTCTCAAATCATATCTAGAATTCTCTCTCTTATAGCTTTCCTTAGGTCTAAAACTGAAAAGATTTAAAGTTGTTAATTTTAAATCTATATCAAATTAACAAATCAACTTTACCTTTTCCAAAACACCTCCTTTGTAAGAAGGAAGAACTACGTGGGTTTGATTCCCATTCAAAGAGATATGCAGATTTGCATGTCCTTTAGGCATCAACTCTAACATATTTTTAAAAATAGTTTTTCCCTTTTTCTTCATCTTTCTTTAATGAAATTATTTCTATTTTTTTATGTATAATTGTATTATTTTTTTTTTTGTGCTAATCTCTTTTTATTTTGTGAATTCTTGCAATTAGTTGAGGAATGTGTGCTTTTCCTATATCTATAAGGGCTAGAGAAAGATCATCTCTTTTATTCATTTTTAATCCATTTTGGTTTGTAATAATTCTTAAGAAGATTTTATTTTGTTTATTGCTTTATACTGTCATACATTGTACGGATATTATTATTTGCGCATCATTCTAAACTATTCATGCATTATGTAAACTATTCTTAAAATTTATTTTAAGTCACTTTGTATTAAATTTGTCAAACTAATCTTTTACTGAGTAAACCAAAAACCTAGTATCCAAATCCTTTTTGATAATAGAGTACTAGTGCATTCTTTTCTATAAGGATAAAATTGGAGTCATTTAATTGGGTTTTTCCCTTAACTTTTCCTAAAAAAAATAAAATTAAAGTGGTGAATCTAAGTCAATTTTCAAAATTAAAAAATCTGAACCCAAAGGTTCCATTATAAGTTCAAACCCAAATGAGCATTTTGATCCCACTTAGTGGATTAGATCGATGCTCGGGCAAAACCTCACAGCTGGCGACTCTACTGGGGACCACTTTCTTTTTAATAAAAAAAAGTAAGAGGACTAATAATTGGTTTAAAATCAAAGTTTGGCACTTTTAATATACAAATGGCTTTCATACATCATTTGCATAGGCTCTTTGCCTACAGACTAGTTTAGGAAGAAAATGAATAGTGATTAGTATTGAGTGGGTGACCCTCTTCAGGTCTATTTGCCGATAGCAAAATCATCCACCTCGTGATAAATCTTTTGATCCTTTTGAAGGTGTAACGAGCATGCATGTACTATTAAACCCATGTGAGGCTCCTTGATTTATATATGGTTTGGTATATCGCTACTTCAGTGTGACGAATACCTTATATAAAGCACCCTTACCCTTTCATGTAATGAACCTAGATTCTGACCGTAGGTTGTATGTACCATAATTAAAACTTTTTATCTTTGCATTCTCATGAAATATTTTTCTCATGCATATCATACATCCATATTGTGATAAAACATGTATTCATCTCAAGTCTAGGTCGAACCTTGAACTGAAGAAGGGTTAAATATTCTTACTTCCATTCAAACACCTTCTCCATAAACACTCTCACCTATATCCCATCACCCTATCCAATAACCCTTAAACCATCACCCTAAATCTTTGACCTAAACACCATTATTCTTTTACTCTAGCCCTTAACCCAAAACCTTAGACATTCTCACCTCCATCCAAACACCTTCACTCCTAAACCTTAAACACACTCACTTCTATCCCAATCACCTTCGCTCCACAAACCTAAAACCATTATCCTTGCCTTTAATCTTAAACACCATCACCTTAACCACATACCTTAAACACCTTGCCCTAGCCTTATCCTAAATACTAAACACTTGAACCTCACACCTCAAATGTAAACCTAAACCACCTTCAGCTTTTAGACCTTAAGCTATAAACTCGCAACCCCAAAACCCATATCCAACCTTAAAAACCCTACTACCTAACCATAAGCCTAACCCATAGCCCCTATCCTTATTCTAAAAAAAAAAAAAAAAAAAAAAAAAAAAAAACAAGACACCTTAGGTTCTCTATATCAAAACCATTATCTTGATCCTACCCTCTATTCAAAAACAAACCCACTATCCTTAAACCTAACACCCATGGGCTATTTCCTTCAAAACCAGCCTATTACTTTTAAACTCGAAAACTTTGACCTAACACGCTACCTCAAACCCAATACCTTTAGTCCAGTCAACTACCCTCAGCCCAAAACATTTGCCCCATCATGCCTTGAGTCTGAAAAATGGTTGACCCATGACATAATAGGGAAGCCTTTTCCTTTAAGATCTACATGCTTATACCTTCATCACCTTTTCTGTTCCATACCCGTCATTTTCCTTATTTACTTTGATTTGAAGGTACCAATGGCTAACCCACTTGACATGGCTTCCCTGACTACAATTATGAGCAAACTCCTTAAAAAACAAGAAGAGCATTTCCAAGCTATCTTAACTACTTAAAAAGCCCAATTTGAGGAACATAGGCAATTCATCAATGAGGATTTAGGCCATGATTAACTAGGCCGGCCTTAACCATCCTAACCCAAACTTTATCTTTAACTAGCGAGCCAAACTAACCCATATCTAAACTAAGGTGGGGAAGTTTTCTCTTATCCAAACACTAGATTGCTCATGGAGAAACTTGAAACCATAGAGAGAGAACCATCAAATCCCTAAAGCACCATAATGATCTAATTAAAGTGGATAGTTTAACCTTATTCTCTGATCCAAGCTTCCTCTTAAATTCAAAATGCCTGAACTAGGAAGATTTGATGGAACCATATGCCCCAAGACCCATTTGAAGATATATATAGGGGCAATAAAACCTTTAGGACTTAGCGATGAGCTTCTTGCTCAACTTTTCCAACAATCACTAATCGATGCTACCAAGAGATGGTTCCTTTCACTAGACAAGAGCCAAAAAAGGAGATGGGATGATATCTATCATGCCTTTGTCAGAAAATATCATTATAACAGTGAAGTGTATGTAATTAGGTATGACTTAGAAACTACCAAGTAGCTTCCAGAGGAATCCTTCTCCATATTCCTTATAAGGTGGAGGGCTAAAGTTACTCCAATGGTAAATAGACCAATAGAGCAAGAACAAGTGGACATCCTTATCAAGAACCTACTTCCAACGTACCGAGTCCACTTATTAGCCCAATACCTACCCACTTTCAAATATTTGCTTGCAACTACATCAAAAGTTGAAGATTGCATCCAAAGTGCACCATTTCAACCTGAATTCCCACCACAACTTGAACAGTGATGAAGAACCTGAACCCAATTCAACTCCACCTTACCTAAGCCCCAAGCGGCATGACATGGAAAAGTTTAAGTTCAGCTAATCTGACCTATCTGAGATTGAATTCCAAGTCTGAGTCCAAACCTCAAAGTCTGATCTAAGTCTGAGTTTAAGTCTATCTTTTTTTTTCACAAATTTTTATTGATCATATTGATCCCTTTTTTTATCTTGTATTAAAATTTTCTTTATAATAATACATCCATATTTTCTTTTTTTGAATCTTGCATTAATTTTCTTATCTTCCTTGATTTAGTCCAAAATGGATGAGCTTAAAAAAAAAAAAAGAAGAAATGAGCAAAAAAAAAAAAAGAGAAAAGAGAGAGAAAAAGAAGAAAAAAAAAAGAAGTGAGATGAACGAACAATCAATTAAATCCACCATAATTAGCATAAATCAAAATTTAAGGTGCCTTCATTCTTACAAATTTGCAATTGCTTCACTGGCTCCTAATTAAAGAAGGTCAAGTAATGGACCTCTCATCAAATAGCTAAAGCACAAAGAGCAAGTAAATTTAATTACATATTGCACATTAGGTAATCAAATGATGCACCTTAATAAGGGGTAACAAGTTCAGAGAAGACCTTTGTTAAACCCAAAATTCAAAGGTCAGAGCCCCTCAACATGAAGAAAAGCAGCAACCCAAATCATGGTGGAATATTTTCTTTTAAATTTCATTAATTCAAGCTCGCTAAGTTGAAAACCTAAAAGGGTAGCTGCAGAAGTTAGATGAGAGAGAAAGAGAGAGAAAGCTCATCCTAGTCATCTTCCTAACTCATCCTAGTCATCTTCCTTTGTGTCTAGGTGCACATCATCCAAGGTTGTCACATTGTCTTCATTCAATCTGTCTCTCTCATGTCCTTCAAAGTCATCCTCCCTTATTAAGGGGCTTATCCTCTAAACTTGCACCTTCAATCCATCCTTGTCCCATACTAGGAGCTGTGAGGCCTCGCCTAAGTACCAGCTCGGTCTGCTAGAGGGAACCGAGATGCTCATTCGGGTTCAGACTCACAATGGAACCCTCAGGTTCAGATTTAGTTTTTTTTGAAAATGATTTTAGGAGTCGTCACCTTAATTTTATTTAGTTGGGAAAACATTAAGGAAAAAACCCAATTGTGACTCCAATTCATTAATTTTCAATTAATTACCCAAGGATAAAATCACTAGTCTCAAAATAGGTTGAGTTTGGGGATTATGTTTTTGGTTTTAAATAATCTAAATTTGGCTCTTAAGTTTAATTTGACTTTTAGAAAAATTGATTTCATGAATGACATTTATAAGATGATTTTAAAGAAAATACATGAATATGGCATAACATGAGTGCATGGTCTATGGGGAATTAGTAAAATAATTAAAGTAAATATTCACAAATTACATTAATTAAAAAAGGGGAAAGAAGAGTGATTGGGATTTGGATTTGAGGTTTGGACTTAGATTATAAATGTGCTTACATACTCCATTGAATGGGGATCAAAACTCACTTAGCTCAGTCCACGATTAAGTGGAGGGGTTTAGAAGTTGATCAGATTGATTTTGGTTTAGGTGTGTTGAGAATGAGGAAAAAGGCTGATACATTTGCTTTTGGTGGGTAGAGAGTTTTACCGAACTAAAGTTTCATTTTATCATGACCGGGTGATTGGATTGATTAGGAGATTAATTAATTAATTAAAAAGATTAATTAACTAACTAATATGATAAAAATGATAGATGGATTAATTAATGAAAAGGATTAATTAATTAATTTGGATGAAAGGTGGATTGAGAAAAAGGATTAATTAGATTTTTGAAGAAAAGAATGATTTTGAAAAAAAGAGTGATTGATTAATTAATTAATTGAGTGATTAAAAATGAGTTTTAGTTAATTAAAAAGATTAATTAGTTTGGTTAGGGTGAGGTAATTAATTAATTAAAAAGATTAATTAATTAATTAGAGAGTGATTAGAGGGAGAAGAAGAGAGATATTTGAGGATAGTAATCTACTCAAATTCAAGGGGGTGTGTTGGAATGAAGGATGAAGGGGGTATTTATAGGAAAAGTGGGTGAGGGTAGTTTAGGTAATGAAAAAGTGAAAAGACCATGCGGGGTAGGGCTAGAAATAGCTGAAAAATAGACTGAAAGGGGTAGAAGAGTCATTTTCTACACATGTGGAGCACATCGGGCGGTCAGAAGGTTGCAGAACCTAGTGCAACACTGCACCAGGCCTATGTGGTGCCGCATCAGGGTTATGCGGCATGCCACAAGCAAGGCATGCGAGTTTTGCAGCACACCACATGTCACCCTAGCACATTTTTTGAGATTTCTTTTTTTTTTTTTTGGAGATTGGTTGTTAGTATGGAGTTTGGGAAATTTTGATGTCTTGTAGCAATATTATTAAAGGCTAAAAAAAAATTCTTCGGGGGCAACGTTAACAGGTTAGCGGGACAACCGTAACTGCTCCACATGGCACGTTAAATTTAGCAGGTGCTAAGGCTACAGTTGGATGATGAGGGTGTAAAATTGAGGGTTCACAGGGGCATATCTTTCAAACTTGTTATCCCTTTTTGTCAATCCATCCCCATCTTTTACTCAAATAGCTAAGACATAATCTTCCACATTGCCTGCCATTTGTTTGTTACATCCTTATGTCTTAAGTTGTCTTTTTTCCACTAGCCTTTTAGCCATTCCTTAAGGCATTTCACCTGCATTGAGCCAAACCAATAACGGGTCATTCCAAATGTCTCTTTAATTTCAAATGGTAAGATAGCTTGACTTCCTCTTTTCCATAAATCATGTTACAAATGGCAAAATCATGCAATCTCTCTGATCCTTTTCAGAAGTTTCAACCTACCTTAAACATTTAATTTAACTCTCAAATTCTTATCAAATATTCATATATTCAAATTAATATTGTTGTCTACACTTAATGATGATTCACATTAACTAAAAAAAAAAAAGAAGAATGCTAATGACACTTCCCTGAGAAAAAGGTTGAGGATTTTAAGTTTTCAAGAAAGATAAAAGTATCTATTTCTGGTATATACTTAAGATATATCCAGAATATACTAGTTATATACTTAAGATACACCTAAAATATATTCGTTATATACTTAAGATATATTGTTTACTATGAATCTAGAAAATCGTTTATTTTTTTTAGGGTATAGTTTTCCATTTAATATATAATTGATGCATTTTTGTTATATATTTATATTCTTTGCCCAAAAAATTTAATGCGTCCAATGTTAAGTAGCAACCATTAGTGTAAAATCGAAATAGGATAAAATAGAAATAGAAATAGGATTTACACTCACTTGTTTGATATAAATCAAATTGAAAAATATAACATTCTGTTTATAAATTATTAAAATTTTATTTAGAAATATAATAACTATTTTCTTTTATGGGCAAAATCAAAATATTCTTGATAAGCTTATATATTTAAAACTTAAATTATTTTAAGTCAATCAATTGATATAATAGTTATTTTTAAATTTAAAATTCAAATTTTAATACGAGTTAAGCAGTTTTTTAAAAATCATATCAGATCGACTAGTTCGACCGATTGAATCAAGAATTGCCGATCAGTTTGGTTCGATTTAATTAAAAACTGAATTTTCCTATTAAACCATTTTTTGACCGGTTTTAACCGGTTTTTAACTGGTTAAACCTCCATCAATTGAAATCAATCAAAAAATAAAAATAAAAAAGAGAGAGAGAGAGAGAGGGATGAAGGGATTTTATTTAACTAGTCAGCCCAGTTGAACCGCGAATTGGTGACCTGACCAATTCAATCTCTAGTCTAGTTTTTTAAAACACTGGAGTTAAGTTTAAAGAAAAATCTCATTTTCCACTTTATTACAGTTATCTTTATTTTTATTTTGTTGATGTGGTTGGTTTATTTATAATAGGGAGAAAAAAGAGAGTAGCTTTTTATAAAAAATGGAATTAAAAAAAATTTTTTTTTACTAAAGAATGACAAAGTCAGCTTGTAAAATAAGAGCAACAACAACTTGTTAAAGAAGAGCAACAATAACTGGAAGGTGACGTATACAAGAGCAATAAGTGTAAAAAAGTTTAAAAAAAAATGTGCGTAACTATTTTTGCAATAATTTAAAAGCTTATAAATGTAAACTTATACTGTTTTTTAGAATTTGTATAGAAATCTCTTTTTTTTTTTTCATTTAGGAAGAAATTACTAATGACAACAAATATAATTTCAAGAATAAATATATTAAAGTTATGTTGGATATTAATATTTTTATATTTTTTATTTATATCAATTTCGGTTCATTCCCAATTGAAATCTAACCCATGATCCTCTAATTTTATCGATTCAAAGACCAAGCTAGGTCTAAAAATTATGATAAAACTAAAGGGTTTAGCACAAGAAAACCCAATCTATCCATAGTTAAAATAACGTGTCTAACCCTTTTAGGCCGCATTAACAAAATAAAAATATTTTAGATTTTTAATGAAAAATTTCATTAAATGAATTAAATTTTTATAAAATTTTTTCATTTTAGCACTGTCACGCCCCGAACCCATGGACACATGACCGGTACTAGGACACAGGTGACGCACATGGCTACTAGTACCCGTAGTAAGCCTAATATCATACAACACGACAAACTATCACACAATAGGGCTATGAGCCCACACAGTAAGCAAATCCAATATAACACACCAATTCAAATTAAAGCCACATTAGCCATCGTCTCAATTATCTCAAAAATATCATATAACCTATTACTGAATTCCGCTTAACAAATGATTTCTCAACTCAGATTATAAATATATAATACAACTGATAATTACATAAAATACAAGTAGTAGAGGTAACATTGCGAGGTTCTAGAATTATGATACAATTATACAAACATCCTTTACATAACTCGGTGCTTATAAATACAGAACACTACCGACAGACAAATGGCAGTATAACTCAATTTACAAATTCCTTCACAAGCTCATTCTACAACCTAAAAAGATAAGTTGAACAGGAATAAGCATTTGACTCAATGAATGATACTACTAATATATTATTCAGGCATCCTATAAACATATTTCTAATGCTCGTGCTATACACCATGCCACAAAGATAGACAAATCACACCAGCAAACAAGGATAAGATACAGTCCATAGTACCACCCTAATCATCAATATAGGGAGCCAATCTTCCTATCCTAACTCTCTAAATCCAATAAGTTCTCTTATATCCAATGGGCTCAGCCAACACTGGTGTTTTTTCATAGTTATATCTTATTTTTGTTTCCTTTAATTGTTAACTTATAATTTATTTCTATGATTTTATGATGTTTTTAATATGTTTGTTAAGTTGTTTTTAGTTGCATTAAATAATTAAAGAAATAGAAATTTGGAGTGAAAATGAAAAATTCGGCAGAATGTTGCATGGCACAGCAGGAGGAATGCCATCATGCGGCAACAATGCAGCCCCAACGCCACACAACAAAGCCCAGTGCCACATAGTAGCTTGTTACTGTAGCCAGTGCAACCCCAGTGCCATGCAACAAAGCCCAGCGCCACACAACAGCTTACCTCCTACAGCCCGTAAGCTCCCCTGCGTCCACAATAGCTCCCCAGCACCCCGCAACAGTTTGCTTCCTAACGTCTTATAGCAGTTTGCTTCCTAACGCCCTGCAACATCACCTCTTAGCATATTTGGAAGATTATCCAAGATTTTGTAGGATTTTTAACTCTAAATTATTTTAGGAAAGTAGAAACAAAAGAAGAAGTTTGGTTATTTTAAATAGGGATGTCTGGAGGAAGAGAATCATCTTGATTTTGGGGAATTTTGGGAGATAGTATCTTCTCTTCCAATTTTCTATTCTCTAAATTTTATTTTAGTTTTCAAATTTCAACACTTAGAGAAGATTTTTTTTAGTGATTTTAGGAATTCTTTGTGAAGATGCCAATAGATTGGGTTAAAATATCGGATTGGTTTTAAGTTTAATTTCTTGGTTATTTTCATCTTTTGATTATTGAATTGAAGATTTTAATTCAATGAACTCTTTTGATTTTAATAACTTGGATATTATCATTATGTTTCCCATGAACTAATTTCAGTCTTGTCAAAATTTTGTATGATGTGTTCATGATATGTAATTGGAATATAATCCCTTTTGATTATTTTTATTATTCCTAATTGAATTGATTGATTGTTTACTTAGGTTTTGAATGAAAGAATGAGAGTTAAAGTTCAATTCTAGAATTCATTCCTTTAAGATCTTAAAAGGAATTAGAAATATAAGTTTTAAAATTATGCTTTAGTTTTTGATCTATGATTTGATAGAATGATTTCTGTGAATGCGATTGCTAATAGATTGATTTTTATTCTTTGAATTGTTAGAAACTAAGACTTTAGAATAATCAATTGGGTATATTCATAAACATATAGGATTGATAAACTGAATACAAACCTTAGGCATCATTCATTCATTATTTTAAAACCTATTGCATTTTAATTCACATTTTCTTTTAATTTCCTGTTTTGCAAATTATCTCTTTTCAAATCATTCAAATTCTTTCCATTCAATTTGCTTTAAATCGAGAAAATATTTTCATTTGTAATTTCTTGAGAGATACAACCTTGGGTGCTTCTAATATACTACAATCTACCCCGTATACTTGCGGTTCACTTTTGAATAGTTTATTTGAGGCGAATAACTGATCTGTACTAAGCAACCCTGACCCGACTGGTAGCGGCCCTAGCGATGAGCATGCCTAGCCAGCATCCACTAGTCATAGCTCATCTTCTCAATCTCATCACAATCATAATCATATCCATAAATCCTAAGTGGCATTATATCCTCCCAATCTCCATCCGTCAACCACAACCATTATGCAATAACAATATCAATTCATCAACCACATTCAAATGTTAACATGCATCTATGCAACAATAATGCATAATATATACATATATAAATACATACAATAAATGCAGATGTATGAGAAGAAAATATAATACATTAAGGAGTATCACTCACCTACTAGATAACTCATCTGACCGATTATCCTCAAAAGTGCGACCATTAATAACAGGAGGATGCTAGAGATATTGACTTTGACAACAAACGATACTATAAGAATATGAATGACTCATATATCAAAACATAACTAAAAGACTATTGAGACTCTTGCCAAAATTTCGGCAGATTATCCCCTAAACTCAGACATTACCCAAAATCAACAAAGACATGATACTTCTAAAATAATCTCAACAATCAACACAATCCTACATCACATCAATGACCCCTCCTGTGTCCTCCCAACTCATAATCATCAACAAAACTCAACAATCAATTAATAATTACTAATTAGAATCTACTAAATATAACGTAAGTCAATTAACAACTGAGATTCAGGAGTTTTGGATTTACCCTTGCAAATTCTGATCGAACGATTACTGAGAATCACACCGAAACGACGAGACGGAGCTGCTGGGTTTGGGTCCATGCACCGTCGTATGAGCATCGCTGGTCGGCCACACGCCATTACTGCTAGTGGCAGATCTGGGCGATTTTCATACTACTAGACTCGCCTCGACCCCAGGAGTTAGAAAACTAACACCACTCACTACCATCTTGCCGAAAAATACCTCAGAACCTTCGGGATAACATTTTTCGATCTCTTCCTCCAGTGAGCTTTAGAGGGCGATGCTAGTACCAAATCGAAGCTCATTAGGCAAGTAATCGAATGGAACTGATCTTGCTCCATTTGGAAACCAGAATCAACCGAAATCTTGACTTTAAGATTTGGTGTCAGTAACACTTTCTCTCCTCATGTGTGCCATTGCCCGTCACCCTATCACAATGCTGCTGCCTCAACTGAGATCACTGGACTTCCGGTTATGAGGTAGTGGTGATAGTGTCATGCACCGCCTGCTGGACGTGGGTCGTCCGGCACCCACAGCCTTCCTCTCTCTCTCTCTCTCCCTCTCTCTTCACTTTGTTTTTGATCAACGTCCTCATCACAACCATCTAATTGGCTGTTTCCAGCCAATCAAATGTGCCCTCCTTCTCTTTTCCTTTTGTTCATTTAAAACCGTATACATATATATATATATAATAAAGTATAATTTGATGATGATGATAATAATAATAATAATAATAATAATAATAATAATCTTTAATTTACATAATAAAATTCAATTAATAAAATCATTCATAATAATAGTAATTATAACGAAATTCCAAGCTTCCGATAAAAATTTTATAATTAACAATACAATTTAGACTAATTGAATATAATATTAATTTAATATTAATCTTAATATCAAATATCAAAATATAAATTTTTGAAATAACCACTATAACATTTTCATAATTAAATATATAATACTTCTTCAGTTATCCCACATATTTAACATTAAAATAGAATAATGATTAATAATACATTTTTCAAATCATATGAATATATAAATTTAATAAAAATATAATTTTAATATTTGCTTTAATAAAGAAAATAATAAAATAATACATTTTTGTACAAAAATAGGATTTTATAAAATAAATAGAAATTCGGAGTATTGCAATCTTCCCCTCTTAAGAAAATTTGTCCTCGAATTTTTAAATCCAACAAGAATTACACACTTAACTTAAACTTCTCCATCACGCTTCTGCTGCACTATTCAAACACTTTGTTTAATGCACAAGCAAGATACCAATAACAATAAGACACATACTTCACAGCATATTAAAATATATAAATAAACATCCAACATAAACTATTCCAATATCAATATCTTGCTTAACTAAAACTTAAAACAAATCCTTAGTAATTTCTTATCCCTAAATCTTAATTTGACCTTAGATAAAACTAATATAACCTTTGATTTCACATCCAATCAATCATGATCTTAAGCATATACTCACCTTATGTCTTTAGCAGTACAAAAACTCATACTAATAGCTAAATTATCACTTCCATTTATTATATTTGGTTTTAATCAAATACTCCATTTAATACTCGATAATTTTATTTCCGTACTAATAATCACTGCTTAACCTATTATAACCTCAATAAATATTTTCATATTTAATATCTCGCTATATTAAAATTCCTATACTCATTTCATTCATCCATTAAAACATATCTAAACTTAACAAACATTCCTATTATATTTAACCATAATCAATAATTCCAATACTAATTTCCCTTTTATATTCTCTAATATGTAAATAAACTTTTATCTTATCAATTTGAAATCATCACCTATACGTACCAAAAATAATTAATATGCTAACCCATTGATTCTATCACTTTATATCCACATCCTTATATTAACAAGGTCATCAAGAAATTCTATTAACTCTAAAACACACTTCACCCTTTTTCACAACTATTTCAGACTTATTCTCTTTCTATAAAATACATTGAAACCATGAATTAAATATCTACTACCTCGCAGTTGTATACATTTAGCTCATAATATCATCTCACTTTAAATCTACCACTTACATCTTATTATATTTCACATTCTTAATAATTTAACTTATCCATGTAAAATAATAAACCCTTTAATACCATGAATATTCAATAAATCTCTATGCAACTCTTATGCCTTTTTAAATCTATGTTGTCCTAAATCTATCTCAACTTTAATGTATATATTTCATAAATTTTTCCAAATACTAAAAATTCCACTTTGATACCTAAATAAATAACTTTTCTATACTAAAGATCATTACCTAATTTTCAATAATCTCAATCAAATATCATTATATCTAAAGCCTCAAAACATTTCTCATCCAGAGAACTCAAATCCATTTCAAGTATATTCAAAACTATTAAATTTCAAAACTGTTTAAAACTATTTGTAAAGATCAAAATCATTTTCTTTTTATTTTAGAACTCATAATATTGTGTCCAGGAATGCTATACGACATGCAACCTTAATGTAATGATTAATGAGATTCATAATGCATAACTGATGGTGTATGACTTTTCAATGCCAGACTCAATGTATATAGACAGATACATTAGATACAAGTATAAAGTTCCAAAATAATAAAAAATGAAAATTACTTTTAAAGTCATATATTACAATCAATTATCATCTTTGAATTCATTTACGTAATCAATTCAGTTCTAGAACATTTTACCTTAAAATCATTTAAATTTTGAATTAAATCATTTTATATTCTCATAGATCAAGTCCTCGTGGATTCTCAAATTCACAATTCGCATGATGTTAACATTTTATCACTTTATAAAAGCTCAAATCCTTGTACTCTACTTATATCCTACTCAACCAAAGAATTTTCATCGCTATAGGGTTTCTACTAGCACCACATATACATATCCTTTTTATCATAATCAGAAAAACCATCAAATTCATCATATCTCACAAACATAAGCATACGATATATATAGTACACACTCGCAAAATTAATACCAATAACTCATCAAAAACCAAGTTAACATTGAATTGGAAGCAAAGGAAACTCAAAAGACAATTAGGAATCCTATACTCCGCATGTTACATAAACAAGGACCCACAACTTTGCACATACTATAGGTCACAAGATCTTTGCTCTGATACCATCTTTGTCAAGCCCCAAACTTAAGGGCATGTAACCGGCACTAGGACATAGGTGACGTACATGGCTACCAATGCCCGTAGTAAGCCTGACATCACACAACACGACAAACTATCACATAATAGGGCTATGGGCCTACACGTAAAGCAAATCCAATATAACATACCAATTCAAATCAAAGCCACATGGGCTATCGTCTCAATCATCTAAAAAATATCATATAATATATTACTGAATTCTGCTTAACAAATGATTTCTCAACTCAAAATATAAATATATAATACAATTGATAATTACAAAAAATACAAGTAGTAGAGGTAACATTGCAGAGTTCTAGAATTATGGTACAATTATACAAACATCCTTTACATAACTCAATACTTATAAATACAGAACACTGCCGACAGACAAATGGCAGTATAACTCAATTTACAAATTTCTTCACAAGCTCATTCCATGACCTAAAAAGATAAGTTGAACAAGAATAAGCATTTGACTCAATGAATGATACTACTAATATATTATTCAGGCATCTTATAAACATATTTCTAATGCTCGTGTTGTGCATCATACCACAAAGATAGACAAATCACACTAGCAAACAAGGATGAGATACAGTCTACAGTACTACCCTAATTATCAATATAAGGAGCCGATCCCCCTATCCTGGTTCTCTGAATCCGATAAGTTTTCTTATATGCAATGGGTCCGGCCGACACTGATATGTACCAAGCAACTTTGACCCGACTAGCAGCGGCTCTAGCGATGAGCATGCCCGGCTAGCATCCACTAGTCATAGCTCATCTTCTCAATCTCATCACAATCATAATCATATCCATAAATCCTAAGTGGTACTGTATCCTCCTGATTCCCATCCATTAACCACAACCATTATGCAATAATAATATCAATTCATCAACCACATTCAAATGTTAACATGCATCTATGCAACAATAATACATAATATATACATATATAAATACATACAGTAAATGCAGATGCATGAGAGGAAAGTATAATACATTAGGGAGTATCACTTACCTACTAGACGACTCATCTGATCGACTATCCTTAGAAGTGCGATCTTTGACGATAGGAGGATACCAGAGATATTGACTCTGACAATAAACGATACTATCAGAATATGAATGACTCACATATCAAAATATAACTAAAAGACTATTGAGACTCTTGCCGAAATTTCAGCAGATTATCCCTTAAACTCGGACATTACCCAAAATCAACAAAGACACGATACTTTTAAAACAATCTCAACAATCAACATAATCCGACATCACATCAAAGACCACTCCTAGGTCCTCCCAACTCATAATCATCAACAGAACTTAATAATCAATCAACAATTACTAATTAGAATCTATTAAACATAATGCAAATCAATTAATAACTGAGATTCAGGAGTTTTGGGTTTACCCTCGCAAATTTTGATCTAATAATCGCTAAGAATCACATCGGAATGACTAGACGGAGCTGCTGGGTCTGGGTCTGCACATTATCCCATATGCCGTCGCTAGCCGGCCACGCGCCACCGCTGCTGGTGGCAGATCTGGGCGATCTTCACTCCACCAGACTCGCCTCGAGCCTAGGAGCTAGAAAACGAACACCACTCACCACCATCGCCGGAAAACACCTCAAAAGCTTCAAAAGAACATTTTTTGATCTCTTCCTTTGGTGAACTGCAAAGTGTGAGGCAAGTACCAAATCGAAGCTCGTGAGGCAAGGAGTCAAATGGCACCGGTCTTGCTCCATTTGGACACCAGAATCGGTCGAAATCTCAACTTAAAGATTCAGTGCTAGTGACACCTTCTCTCCTCGCATGCGCCGCTACCCGTCGCCCTATCACGATGCTGCTGCCTCAACTGACATCGCCAGACTTCAAGTTACAAGGTAGTGGTGATGGTGTCATGCACCGCCAGCCAGATATGGGCCTTCCGGCACCCACAGCCTTCCTCTCTCTCTCTCTCGCTTCACTTTGCTTCTAATCTGCGTCCTCATCACAGCCATCTAATTGGCTGTTTCTAGCCAGTCAGAATTGCCCTCCTTCTCTTTTCCTTTTGTTCTTTTAAGACCATATACATATATATATAACAAAGTATAATTTGATGATGATAATAATAATAATAATAATAATAATAATCCTTAATTTACATAATAAAATTCAATTAATAAAATCATTCATAATAATAGTAATTATAACGAAATTCTAAACTTCCAATAAATATTTTATAATTAATAATATAATTTAAATTAATCAAACATAATATTAATTTAATATTAACCTTAATATTCAAATATCAAAATATAAATTCTCGAAATAACTACTATAACATTTTTAAAATTAAATATATAATACTTCTTCAGTTATCCCACATATTTAACATTAAAATAGAATTACGATTAATAATATATTTTTCAAATCATATGAATATATAAATTTAATAAAAATATAACTTCAATATTTGCTTTAATAAAGAAAATAATAAAATAATATATTTTCATACAAAAATAGGATTTGATAAAATAAATGAAAATTCGGGGTATTATAAGCATGCTTTCATATTTTTAGAATGATTTTTCAACTCAAATAAATTAAATTCTATTAGTTATCCATTTTCAAATATAAAAAATAAAAAATAAAACCGAATTGAATTGAATTTTTATAAAATTTGAGTTGTTAAATATGGGAATATCAAAATTGATAATATGATTAAATTGATTTTAAATTAATTAATATTAAATTAATTATATAATTAATAAGAATTTTAACCAAAATTTTAATAATAATTTTATGGTCAAAATTAGTTTAATATTTTTTTTAGCAGAGGAAATTCCCCCTTCCTCCTTGCTATGCCGCAGGTGGCACGAAATTCTTGTTGGCTTGTGGCATGCGCGAAGCCAGGATTATTTATAAAAAGAATTATTTATAAAAAAGTAAAATTTTATGTATTATAAATTTATATTATTTTAAAGTAAAAATATATTGCAATCTAATTTATCAAAAATCTTAAAACAAATTGTTAAAAGTAAAACTATATATCCAAACAAATTTATAAAATTAGTTCTCTCATACTTATATTTAAAATAAATTATTTGACATAATAATATAATTTTTATCAAATGTTGAGAGAAGCTAAAGCATGTGTTAATTAATCAAGAAATGATTAAAAAAAAATGTTGCGGTAATTGAGAGAACTTTAATAAAAATTATTAGGATTTGAGTTGGGGCAGAGTTAGATTTTTTTTTTTTTTTTTTTTTTTTTTGCAACATATGTGATTTAAAATTTAATAATATTAAAGTCAATAACACTTTTTTATTTTTGCAATAAATTTTAGAAGAGCTTTTAGAATATCTCAAAGATAATTTATTTCAATTAATTTAAAATCATTAGATCATATAAATTTAATTATTACTATTGAATCTTTTCACCTGTAACTTTTTTAACAGATTATTCTCTCTAATAAATAAATTTTTTTATTCTTTTAACTAACCTTATTTATTTTTAATATATAAATTAAATTTTAATTCGTTAATTTTTACTATCATTATTTTGATATATATATATATATATTATTTTGATATATATATATATATATATATATATATATATATATATATATATATATATATATATATATATATATATATATATATATATATATATATATATATATATATATATATATATATATATATATATATATATATATATATATATATATTTATGTCACGCCCCAAACCCGAGGGCACGTGATCGGCACTAGAACACGAAAAATGTACATGACTACCAATGCCCATAGTAAGCCTAACAGAAACACATAATAAAAAGCCCAAAATTGAAAAGAGCGATGGCCCAATTAAATTAAGTAGATCCAAATAAATATCAATACAAAACAAATCATATTAGTCTAATAACTCGCTTATTTCATAGATGTAATAAATTACATAAAGATTCTGCTTAACAACAGATTACAACTCTTTAAGTACATAACTGAATATTAATAATGTACAAGTACAAAGTATAATATTGCGGAGTTCTAGAGCCATATTTACAATTATACATATATTACATACATTTCTGAATATTCAATAGTACAAACTATTGCCAAAGGGAAATTGACAGTTTACTCATTTTACAATTCCTTAACAAGCTCATTTCTTGACCTGAAAATAATAAAATGAACAGGAATGAGCGTCCAACTCAGTGAATGATACCAGCTAATATATTAAACTGGTATCCTACAGATAGATTTTTAATGCACATGCTATGCACTATGTCATAGAAACAGACAATTCATAACATCAAGCAAGGATGAGATACGGTCCACAGTACCACTTTAATCTCAATATGGGGAGTCGATCCCTATCGTGGCTCTCTGAATCCAATAATCTATCTCTTATGTCCAATGGGCCCGACCGTCACTAGTCTGTACCATGCAGCCTTGACCCGATTGATAGCGGCCTTGGCGATGAGCAGGCCCGACCAGCATCCACCAGTCATAGCTCATCTTCTCAAACTCATCATACTCTCATCATAATCATATCATATCCAAGGTCCTAGGTAGTACTGCATCCTCCCAACCTCTATCCATCAATTAAAATCACAATACAGTACAGAATACAGAATATTGATTCATCATTCACAATCAAATGTTACATGCTTATATGCAATAGTAGTGCATAATATTCATATATATATATATATATATACACACAAAAATGCAGATGTATATGGAAACAGGATAATACATTAGGGAGTATCACTCACCTAACTGACGACGCATCTGACTGGCTTCTCTCGAAAGTGCAGCCTTTGGAATCGGGAAGACGCCAGAACACTGGTACCTCACAATAAAGGATAGCATCAGGATAAGAATAACTCACTTAACTAGACACAATTTAAAGACTACTGAGATTCTGATCGAGGTCTCAACAAAATCACACTAAACTCAGCAACAGACTCGACAACTCATAACAATTACTCTAAAGACTGCTAAACATAATATAACTTATTTAACAACTGAAATACAAGGGTTTCGGGTTAACTTTCATGAATTTTGATCATACAAATGTCGAGAGTCATGCCGGAACGATGAAACGAAGCTGCTGGACTGCCCCACGCGCCGCCGCTGCCGGTGGCGGATCCGGGTGATCTCCACACCAGCAGGTTCACCTCGACTCCAGGATCACAAAAATGGTCACCACTCGCCCGTAAGTCACCGAAAAATGTCTTCAAAGGTTCGGGTTGCATTTTTCGATCTCCTCCTCTGGTGATCCTAAGGGGACAAGGTAGATACCAAAAGGAAGCCCTTGACACCAAGAGTTGAACGGGACCAGCCATGCTCGATTTGGCCACTAGAATAGGCCAAAAACTGCCATTGAAGTCTCAGTGCCGACAGAACTTCTCTCCTCCCGTACGCCACCGTCCATTAGCCAATCGGAGAGCCACTGCCCTCCCCTGAGATCGCCGAACGGTGGGCTAGCCACTGGTGGTGGCGGTGCAGCCGACCGCCGGACAGGTGGTGAGCACACTCTCTCTCTCTCTCCCGCACTGTCTCTGATCTCTCTCTCCCCGTCTTCTTCTTCTGCCTCCCTTCTCAACCAATCAGCTTCTTCCATTTCTTTTCCTTTTTCTTTTTCTTTTCTTTCCTTTCTTCTCTTTTTTTAACACTAATATATATATACTAATATATACATATATAACACTAATAATAATAATAATAATAATAATAATAATAATAATAATAACAATAATAATAATACTAATAATCATAATAATAATAATAATATTAACCCATAGTTAGATATAATAATGATAATAAGAATAATTTATAATTTACATACTAATAATACAATTAATAAACTTATGCACAATAATAACTATAATAAAATCCCAAACTTCTGGTAATATATATAATTAGCAATATAAGTTAGATTAATCAAACATAATATTATATTCAAATATCAAAATATAATTTCTCCAATAACCATAGTAATATCATAATAATATACATATATAATATTGTAATAAAATTACTATTAATAATACATATTCAAATGGTATAAATATATATATTTTAATAAAATATAACTTTAATATTTGCTTAAATAAATAAAATAATATAATAATATTTTTCCGTACAAAAATAAGATTTTAGAAAAATAATTGAAAATTCAGGGTATTTCATATTATTAATTATAATTAAATATATATATTTATTAGTAAGTTAATAAAAAAATTATTATTATTTTTATTAAACTTATTATTATTAATTGGTTTTCAATAAATTTCTGATAAATTGGACTCCAATATGATTAAAAGTTAATTCTAAAATTTTTAAATTGGTAAAGTGGCAAAAAATTATGCAAACACTCTATTATTTGGGTTAAATTGCAATTACTAAAAATATAATGTTATTAGGGCAGAGCATTTGGTCGGTTCAGTTTTCAAACCAAACCAAAATGAGGAAAATTTTAAAACTGAAACCGAACCGAATTAAAAATATTCGGTTCGGTTCAGTAAATTGGTAACCATATATATATATATATATATATATATATATATATATATATATATATATATATATATATATATATATATATATATATATATAAAATTTCTGCTTTTAATTTCAAACATGATATTGAGGCCTGCTTGGGTGCATGATGTATAGTTAATTTACCTAAGAGGTGTGAGTTCGATTCCCCAGTAATGCATAATTTCTTTTTTTTTTTTAATTGTATAACCAAAAAATTAAAATTATCATGTGTCGAACATAGAACTTTAAGGTAATAAATATCTACTTACCACCAAACTAAGAGGAAATTATTAACATTTTATAACATATTATATATATATGTATAATTCGGTTCGGTTCGATTTTTTAGGTTTTTCTCACATAAAAACCAAATAGAACCGAAATTTCTTAAAATTTTAAAAATAAAAACTGAAAACCGAACTAAATTTCAATTCAATTTGATTTTTCAGTTTAAATCGAATAGTGCACACCCCTAGATGTTCTTGTATTACCCTTACTTTAAATAATGATATTACTAAATTACTCTCACTAATTTTATTATTTATAATTTAAAAAACTTTATATATATATATATATATATATATATATATATATATATATATATATATATATATATATATATATATATATATATATATATATATATATATAAAGTTTTTTAAATTATAAATAATAAAATTAGTGAGAGTAATTTAGTAATATCATTATTTAAAGTAAGGATATATATATATATATATATATATATATATATATATATATATATATATATATATATATATATATATATATATATATATATATATATATATATACACATAAAAGGTTGGAAGTGCAATAAATAATTTTAATAACTTTTTAATTATACTCTTTGTTTCGTAAATATTTTTTATAAAATTTTATGATTAAAATTAATAATTATAGTTTTACCAATGATAAAAATTAACACAATCATAAAATTTAAAAAAGAATTATTAATCTATTTTGTTTAAATTATAGTTGATTAGTGTCAATTAGAAAAATATCAAAAATAAAAGTAATCTATGAAATAACATGTAATTTTATATGAAATTACATATTTATATTATAAAATTATAGATTTTATTAAAAAAATTTCAGTATAAAACTAATTTTTAAGTGTATTTTAAATATTTTTCAGGTGTTTTTATATATTTTTTTAATTTTAATTTGATTAAAATACATATAGAATTAAAGTGTAATACCATGAATTTTCATAATTTATAATTTTGAAATATTGTGAAGTTGACAGAAAATATTTATTATATTATAACAGATTTCCCAATTAATCATTGTGGTATTCAATTTAAATTTAGTAAATTATTTTAGTAAATCATTATTATTATTATTATTATTATTATTATTATTATTATTATTATTATTATTATTATTATTATTATTATATATGTATGTATGTTGAGGCAGACTGGGTCTACAGAGGAAGCCGAAAGGGAGAGAGAGAGAAGAAGAAGGAGCCACTACCTACCGTTCGACCCACCGCCATCCGATCACCAGAAGCTGACACGCGCTAGCCAGGAGGACTCCTGAGATGTCGACCAAGCTGCCTACCAAAGATCGCCGCCATCCGCCGTCTCCACCCACCGCATGCACTGCCGCACAGTCCATCGACAAAAATTTACAAGCTCAATTCCGGCTAGTTCCATCGTCCGTTCAAGGTGATTTTGGTACCATCGGACTCCTCTTCCTCTAAGCTTTATTTTGATATATAGATTGCTAACTTTGGATGATGTTGGATTTGACCGAAATCCGGTGACCGACCGGATTGCCGACGCAGATTTCTGTAATCATCCAGCTGTGAACTCTCAAATTTGTACCTTATGATTCGGCTGTAACTTGACACCTACTAAGAATAGTGTGCTATGCATATGGCAGTTCTGCTAGCCAGTTAGTGGGCAGGGATCAAGGAGACAGTGCCCCTTGTGGGGTGCGGGGCAGTGCCCTATTGAAAAATAAATTTTCTGAATCTTTCACCTCTAGTCGACTACTTTTCAGTCACAAACCCACAGAATCAAACTGAGCTTCAATCAGAACTAAAACGGACTCGAAATGGATGAAAAAGCAAGAAACAGTTCGAACCAGCCGCCCAGCGCACAAGAGGCATGCCACTGCTTTGGGCGACACGCCGGCCGTGCTGCCTCATAGACGACACAAAATGCGTGCCGCTGGTAGGGCGGCACGCTCAACGTGCTACTCGGACACCCAACGTGTTGCCGGTGCTGTCCATGCCGTTAACACGTTGCCGATGCCACCACCGGTATCGCCGGTACCCCCTTCACTAGCTATATAAATAAAGCCTCCTTCTAGCTCATTTAGGGGGATTCCAAGGCAAAAATTGTCTTTAATATTGATATACTTGTTGCTTTTAAGTTCCTTTTTGAAATTTGACACAAAAGAGCTATTGTTTCAATTTCAATTTTGATTTATATTCATCATGTTATTTTGCTAATCTTTTATTGTTAAGATCCAGATTCCAAGTCTTTCAAATCCAAGGTGAAGTTGAGATCTAGAGCAAGGCTCGTTCCATTCGTCCGAAAGTCAAGGAAAGTAAAGGTATAATCCCCTTTCCATTCTCAAAATTCTAAACTCAAATCTAGAATTATATTTAGGTCTAAAACAGAAAAGATCTAAAATTTTTTGATTTAAGAATCAGAATTAAATTAATAAATAAACCAACACTTTTTCTAGAACCCCTCCTTCGCAAGAAGGAAGAACTGCGTAGGATTTGGTTCCTATTCAATAGGATACGCAGGCTGCCATTTTGAAAAGGCATCAACTCCAAAATCATTTTTAATAACATTTTCCCTTTTATATTTGTTATTTATTTCCAAATCTGTACTTTTATTTTGAGGAATGTGTGCTTTCCCTAGTACCCATAAAGGCTAAAGGAAAGATCCTCTTTCTTTTCATTCGTTTTGATTTGTAATAATTGAGTAAGATTTACTTCTGCTTATTTACCTATAATTGTCATTTCATACTATCATCTATAACTGTTCATTCATCAATTTATTCCTGTTCATGCATATAGGAAAATTTTTTTTTAAGAGTTATTTTGCAATTTTTAGTGAAACTGAAGAAAATTATATTTTCTCAATTGTGTAATTACCAAAACCTGATCTCCGAGCCCTCTTTGGTCACTCGTGGGTTAGTGCTTTTCCATTGTGATAAAATAAAATATTTTTGGAGTCAATCAATTTAGATTTTTCTTAATTTTCCCAATTAAAATAAATAAATTAAAGTGGTGACTCACTTTCATAACTTCCAAATTATAAAAATTAATTTTCTGAACTCATAACGAGTTCCAATCATGGAGTTTCTGCCGAAGAGCATTTCGATGTCTCGGCAGATTGGACCAGTGCTCGAGTGAGGCCTCACACTGGCAAACCAGAAGAAGCGAATCGTATTTTTGGATTCTACGCTTTGAGACGAGTCCGTTGGTAGTGAGTTTGTGATGATTGGTTAACGTTCACGAACTGTGAGTGATACTTCTGATATACTTTTCTGTTAATCATGCATTGCATTAAGTGTATTGATGAATATAATTAATTATGCCGATGTCATGGAATGTATACATGTGCACGATTATATTGACATTTGGTTGCATTTAATATTTTGATTATGTGCTGCACATTCTCTGTGTATGTTGGAGGGAGACAGAATGATACAGAAATCACCTAGGATTTTGGATATGATATGATTATGATGAGATTACGATGAGATTGAAAAGATGAACTATTACTGGTGGATGCTGGTCGGGCATGCTCATCGCCAGGGTCGCTATCAGTCGGGTCAGGGCTGCGTGATATAGACTAGTGACGGTCGGGCCCCTTAGATATAAGAGACAAATTATTGGATTAAGAGAGCCATTATATGAGGATTAGCTCCCTTAGTTTGATAGTAGTGTGATTTCTATAGACTGAACTCCATCCTTATGTGTTTTGTGATGATTGGTTATTGGGTGATATAATTGCATAACATACATATATATCTATATGATTGGTTGTTGGGTGATATAATTGCATAACATACATATATATCTATATTTTGTTTACCAAGTCAGCATATTAGTAGTATCATTCACCGAGTTGAGACACTCACCCCTATCTCCTTATTATTTTTCAGGTTACAGGTTGAGCCTATAGTTATAATCTTTGTTAAGTCGGTCTCTGTCTTCTTCTTCAATAGAGCATATATGATGTGTAATTATTGTAATAATAATAGAATTCTGTAATTATAGTATTGTGGCTTGTATTATGATATTACTGGCACTATTGGATTGTATTACAGTGAGACTCTCTACCGATAGCTTTTTGATATCGACACTCTTATTGTAAATTATTGTAAATCACCATTTGTGTTATGATGAGTACTGACTATCCTATTGGCAGATGGAGTTGACATAAGACATGACTAGTGATATTTTAAAATTTTGTTAATTGTGTATTATTCCTATTGGTGGTCAACTATTGTAGGCTGACTGTGGACACTGGAAGCCTTAAGCTTTCCCGTGCCCTAGTGCCGGTCACGTGCCTCGAGAAGTGGATCGTGACAAAGTTGGTATCAGAGTATGTTTTACTCTTCTTGGGAACTATAATTGTAGAACTTAGGGTCCCTACATGTCTTTTTATGTCCTCATTACCTCTATTATCTGCGTTTTCGTGTTATAGTATAATTATATATGCGTTTGGTAGGTTATATGAAAGGTTTTACTGTGAGCATTATCTTTCTTTACTTAATAAACTGTTGATTTCTTTTCAGTATCGTGAGTGCCAGATCTAGGCGTGTGGCTGCAAGAGCTGAGGCAACTGCTAGTAGAGAGCAAGATGTTCCTGAGGGGGAGGGATCCACAGGGCCAGTAGGCCTAGGACCAAAATGCCGAGAGCAACACCGGCAAGAGGTTGAGAAAACCCCTGTAGTTGAAACTATGTTGGCTAGATTTTAAAGAATTATGTCTGATATGGCTAGGGTAAACCAGCCACCTCCCCCAGCTACTATTTCTATTGTTTCTCTAGAGAGGTTTCTTAAATATCATCCTCCTACTTTCTCTGGTCATGAGGAGCAGGCTCATGATTTTCTGAACAATATCAGGGAGATTTGTTTAGAGCTAGGATGTACAAATGTCCGATCTATCTATTTTGCTAGTAGGAGATTAAAGGGGCCAGCCCAAACTTGGTACAAGGATTATGTTAGACCTCGATATCAGCAAATGTCCTAGGAAGAATTTTCAGTTGAGTTTCAGCTTGGTTTGTCCCTCCTGGATTTGTTCATAGGAAGATGTTTGAGTTGAAGGGTTTGAAAAAGGACGAGCAGACTTCTGTAGCAGAGTTTACTCGTAAGTTCTTGGAATTGTGCAAATTTGTGCCCTCAACCGTACCAGATGAGGAAACTAAAAAGTTTAGATTTGCTAGAGCCTTAGGAGAAGGCTTTGAGTCATTGATTGCTGGTCATCAAGGTCGACCTTTTAATCAATTAGTGGATGATGCTAAAGATATTGAGTTAGCCTTAGAGGAAAAGAAAAAGAAAGCTAAAGGAGTAGGAAAAAGAGAAGGACAGAATGTTTCAGAGTTTGTTGGTACAAGTGGTACTTTTTCTATGGGTTCATACTCGTCGGACTCTCAAGGCTCTTCTAAACGAAGAGGTAGAGGTAGGCATAGAGGGGTAGTAAGGCGTGGTAAGAGTGCTAGTGGCAGTAGTGCTAGTTCCAATTTTAGTGGTTCAGGATCGGGTTCAGGCACCACAACATGTATCAGATGTGGAAAAATTCATCAAGGACCATGCTTTGCAGGTTCAAGTGTCTGTTTTAATTGTGGCCAGCCAGGTCATTTTGCTAAAGAGTGCTCTTCTTCCAGAGGACAAAAAGGAGGTTCTCGAGGGTTTACACAAGGATCTTTTCCCAGTGTTACACAACCCATGCACCCTTCATCATCAAGTGGACGATTTGGTGGCCAGTAGGGCTATGGTTAAGGAAATAGAGATAAAGGTCAGAGCCAAGGATTTAGCTCGAGTCAGATAAGTAAAGGACAATAGCCAGGTTATGCTAGAGTTTATACCCTCACTCAACAAGATGCCCAGGCTTCTAATGCAATAGTAGCAGGTACTCTTCCTGTTTGTTCTTTTGAGGCTCGTGTATTATTAGATCTGGGTGCTACGCACTCTTTTGTGTCCTCCAATTTTGCAGTAAAGCTTGATGTTATGCCTATTAGTTTAGAGTGTCCGTTGTCAGTTGCCACTCCTATGAGTGATACCTTGTGGGTGGACACAGTATTTTTGGCATGTCCAGCTTGGGTTGAGGGTAAAATCCTTCCTGCTAATCTGATTTTACTTGAGGTGATGGATTTTGATGTAATTTTGGGAATGGATTGGTTGTCGACTCATTTTGCTACCCTCGATTGTATAATAAAGAAGTTATTTTCCGTATACCCAGTGATATGGAATTTTCTTTTTATGGGGATAAATGTAATGCTCCTTGTAATCTCATATTAGTAATTAGTGCTAGAAAGTTGTTGCGTCGTAGATGTCAAGGTTATTTAGCGTTAGTGAGGGATGTCTCTAAGGATGCTAGAATGTTAGAAAATGTTTATGTGGTAAATGAATTTCCTAATGAGCTCTCGGGTTTGCCTCCAAACTGAGAAATAGAATTTTGTATCGATATAGTGCCGGAGACAAATCCCATATCCATGCCACCTTACAAGATAACGCCTGCAAAATTGAAAGAACTGAAAGAACAATTACAAGATTTGTTAGATAAGGGATTTATTCATCCCAGTACGTCACATTGGGGTGCTCCTATATTATTTGTGAAAAAGAAGGATAGGTCAATGCGCCTTTGTATTGATTATAGACAACTAAACAAGGTGACTATAAAGAATAAGTATCCTCTTCCCCGAATTGATGACTTGTTTGATCAACTTCAAGGTGCTAAATGTTTTTCTAAGATTGATCTTCATTCGGGTTATCATCAATTGAAGATTAGAAAAGAAGATATTCCTAAGACTACATTTAGGACTCGTTATGGGCATTATGAATTTTTAGTAATGTCTTTTGGACTTACTAATGCACCGGTAGCATTTATAGATCTAATGAATCAGATTTTTAAACCCTTTTTGGATCGTGTTGTCATTGTGTTTATTGATGATATCTTGGTGTATTCGAGGACACCTGAAGAGCATGCCCAACATTTAAGAATAGTTCTACAGACCTTAAGAAACCACCAGCTTTATGCTAAGTTTTCTAAATGTGAGTTTTGGTTGGACAGTGTGGCCTTTTTAGGACATGTAGTCACTAAAGATGGTATTTCTATAGATCCCAAAAAGGTAAAAGCCGTCACTAATTGGGAAAGACCTACTACAGTCACTGAAGTTTGTAGTTTCCTAGGATTGGCAGGGTATTATCGTCACTTTGTTTAAGATTTTTCAAAGATAGTAGCTCCTCTAACTTGTCTGACCCAAAAGAATGTTAAATTCCACTGGATGGACGCATGTGAAGAAAGTTTTCAGAGGCTTAAAGATTGTCTTACTTCGGCTTCAGTTTTAGCACTACCCTCAGGTACTGGTGGTTTCACTATTTTCTGTGATGCATCAAGAGTTGGTTTGGGTTGTGTTTTAATGCAACATGGTAGGGTAATTACCTATGCTTCTCGCCAGTTAAAGAAGTATGAGCAGAATTATCCCACTCATGATCTGGAAATGGCAGCAGTGATTTTTGCATTAAAAATTTGGAGACATTATCTGTATAGGGAAACTTGTGAGATTTATACAGATCACAAGAGTCTGAAGTATATTTTTTATCAGAGGGATTTAAACTTAAGACAAAGAAGGTGGATGGAACTTCTTAAGGATTATGACTACACCATTCTTTACCACCCTGGCAAAGCAAATATTTAGCAGATGCCTTAAGTAGAAAATCTTCTAGGAGTCTAGCTCACATTGTTGTTCATAAGCGACCTATAGTCAAAGAATTGCTTGAATTGTTTGATGATGGATTGCAGTTGGAAGTACTTAATACCAGGATTTTGTTGGCACACTTTACAGTCCATTCAGTTTTAGTAGAAAGAATTAAGGTTGCTCAATAACGTGACCCGCAGTTATGCAGAATTATCGAAGAAGTGCAGGAAGGGAATAATAATGAATTCACCATTGATGTTAATGGAGTGCTTCAGCTTGGTTCACATCTATGTGTACCAAATGTGGACAATTTGAGAAAAGAAATTCTGGAAGAAGCATATCTTGCAGCATATAATGTTCATCCAGGTTCTACTAAAATGTTTCGTGATTTGAAAAAAGTTTATTGGTGGAATGGTATGAAAAAGGATATTGCAAATTTCGTCTCTAGATGCCTCTCCTGTCAGCAAGTAAAGTTAGAATACCATAAACCTTCTGGATTGTTGCAACCCCTTCCTATCCCTGAGTGGAAATGGGAAAGAATAACGATAGATTTTGTGACTGGTTTACCTAAGACTTTAACTGGCTATGATTCCATTTGGATGATTGTGGATAGATTAACTAAATCAGCTCATTTTATCCCCGTAAAGATCAACTATTCAGTTGCTAAGTATGCAAGATTATATGTGGAGAAAATTGTCTGCTTGCATGGTGTACCAGTCTCTATTGTGTCAGATAGAGGTCCTCAATTCACTTCGAGATTTTGGAAATCTTTACAAGAGGCTCTGGGTACAAGATTAGACTTTAGTACTGCTTTCCATCCTCAAACAGATGGTCAGTCTGAAAGAACAATTCAAACATTAGAGGATATGTTGTGCATGTGTAGAATTGACTTTGGAGGCTATTGGGACTCACACTTGCCATTGATTGAATTTGCTTATAATAATAGCTATCACGCTAGTATTGGTATGGCACCGTATGAAGCTCTATATAGTAGGAAGTGTAGATCCCCTGTGTGTTGGGAAGAAGTGGGAGAGAAATAACTGTCAGGACTAAAGTTGATACAGATAACTTTAAAAAGAATTCCTGTAATTCGAGAACGTTTGCAAACAGCTTTTAGTAGACAGAAGAGTTATGTGGATCACAGGTGAAAAGATGTGTCCTTTGAAGTAGGCTATTTTGTTTTTCTGAAGGTTTTTCCCATGAGAGGAGTAATAAGATTTGGCAAGAGAGGGAAACTAGCACCAAGATACATTGGTCCGTATCTGATCATCAAGCGAGTCGGGGCTATTGCGTATCGATTGGACTTGCCAACAGATCTCTCTCATGTTCACCCTATATTTCATATTTTCATGTTGAGGAAGTATGTTCCTGACCCTTCTCACGTTTTGCAACCTCAAGAGGTTCAAATTTGTAAAAACCTATCGTATGAAGAAATCCCTATAGCTGTGTTAGATTTTCAAGTTCGAAGGCTTCGTTCTAAAGAAATTCCTATGGTTAAGGTTATATGGTGTAATCATACAACTGAGGAGTGTACGTGGGAAGTAGAGGCTGAGATGAGAGAAAAATACCCGTATTTATTTGAATATAATTGATATATTTGGTATTGTATTTTGAATATTTTATGGTTATTTTGTATATTTAAAGAAATGAGATTTACTATTTTATATGGGATTTTCAGTATCATTACCTTATTTTAAAATTCAGGGACGAATTTTTTTTTTAAGGAGGGGAGATTGTAATACCATGAATTTTCATAATTTATAATTTTGAAATATTGTGAAGTTGACAAAAAATATTTATTATATTATAACAGATTTCCCAATTAATTATTGTGGTATTGAATTTAAATTTAGTAAGTTATTTTAGTAAATCATTTTTATTATTATTATTATTATTATTATTATTATTAGTAGTAGTAGTAGTAGTAGTAGTAGTATATATATATATATATATATATATATATATATATATATATATATATATATATATATATATATATATATATATATATATATATATATATATATACATATTATTATTATTATTATTATTAGTAGTAGTAGTAGTAGTAGTAGTATATATATATATATATATATATATATATATATATATATATATATATATATATATATATATATATATATATATATATATATATATATATGTATGTATGTTGAGGCAGATTGGGTCTGTAGAGGAAGCCAAGAGAGAGAAAGAGAGAGAGAGAAGAAGAAGGAGCCACTGCCTACCGTCCGACTGCCATCCGGTCATCAGAAGTCGACACGCGCCAGCCAGGAGGACTCTTGAGATGCCGACCAAGTTGCCTATCAAAGATCGCCGCCATCCGCCATCTCTAACCACCGTATGCACTGCCGCACCGTCTGCCGACAAAAATTTCCAAGCTCAATTTTGGCCAGTTCCATTGTCCGTTCAAGGTGATTTTGGTACCATCGGACTCCTCTTCCTCTAAGCTTTATTTTGGTATATAGATTGCTAATTTTGGATGATGTTGGATTTGACCAAAACCAATGACCGATCATACTACCAACGTAGATTTCGGCGAATATCCGGCGAACCAGAAGAAGCAAATCATATTTTTGGATTCTACGCTTTGAGACGAGTCCGTTGGTAGTGAGTTTGTGACGATTGGTTAACGTTCACGTTTTCCAACGACTTTTCCGGTGATCATCATTTATCGTGATTCATGTCGAGCTTGTAGTGTATTATTATATTTTAAGTAAGGTTGGAGGAGTAGATGTTAATGGTAGAAGTTAGTTGGTACAGTTTATTTGATTAGTAATTAGTAAGTGTGTGGTTCATTAAAAAGTTCTTATCTTTTAGGGAGATTAGGCGGTCCAGATAGAAAATATTTATTTACTTATCATTATATTCATATTCTGATAATCTTGTATTACTTCATTGTATAGATCGTTCTGGTGCGCCTTTGGCCGCCCCCAGCCATAGTTCGTGAATTTTCAGTTCTGCTCTTCCGTACTGTGAGTGATACTTCTAATATACTTTCTTGTTAATCATGGATTGCATTAAGTGTATTGATGAATATAATTAATTATGCCGATGTCATGGAATGTATATATGTGTACGGTTATATTGACATTTGGTTGCATTTAATATTTTGATTATGTGCTGCACATTCTCTATGTATGTTGGAGGGAGACGGAATGATACAAAAACCACCTAGGATTTTGGATATGATATGATTATGATGAGATTACGATGAGATTGCAAAGATGAGCTATGACTAGTGGATGTTGGTCGGGTCTGCTCATCGCCAGGGCCGCTATCAGTCGAGTCAGGGCTGCGTAGTACAGACCAGTGATGGTCGGGCCCCTTGGATATAAGAGATAGATTATTGGATTAAGAGAGCCATTATATGAGGATCGGCTCCCTGAGTTTGATAGTAGTGTGGTTTTTGTGGACTGAACTCCATCCTTATGTGTTTTGTGATGATTGGTTATTGGGTGACATAATTGCATAATATACATATATATCTATATTTTGTTCACTGAGTCAGTATATTAATAGTATCATTCACTAAGTTGAGACGCTCACCTCTATCTCCTTTTTATTTTTCAGGTTACATGTTGAGCCTACAGTTATAATCTTTGTTGAGTCGGTCTCTGTCTTCTTCTTCGATAGAGCATATATGATGTGTAATTATTGTAATAATAATAGAATTCTGCAATTACAATATTGTGGCTTGTATTATGATATTACTAGCACTATTGAATTGTATTATTGTGAGACTCTTTGCCGATAGCTTTTATGATATCGACACTCTTACTGTAAATTATTGTGGCACTATTATTGTAAGTCACTGTTTGTGTTATGATGAGTACTGACTATTCTGTTGGCAGATGGAGTTAACATGAGACATGACTTGTGATATTTTAAAATTTTGTTAATTGTGTATTATTTCTATTGGTGGTCAACTGTTGTAGGCTGACTGTGGATACTAGAAGCCTTAAGCTTTCTCGTACTCCAGTGCCGGTCACGTGTCTCGAAAAGTGGATCGTGACATAAAGTATTCATAAAATGAAATTAATAGTTATAATTTGAATGATATATTATATTTTACTTATTAATAACCTATTATAATAGGTTAAAAAGAGTGAGATAAATTATAATTGGCTTAAATTTTATGAATTGATATGAATTGATAGAGGTTAAAGAAAAAAAAGGTAATTGAACCAAATAAAAAAGCAGCTATAATTGCATACGGACGAGTGATCCACACAACGTAATATAAGCCCCATACACACCTTCGTATAACGGCCGACGGTTTCACTCCCATCTTCACTCTCTCCTCACACTAAGATGGACGAAATTGCATCCCTTATGTTTTTTAGTTGGCGTGTGTCTGGCGTATTCCTTTTTTCCTTTCTTCATCCCTTCCTTCGGGAGAGGGAAACTTAAAAAAATTAAAAAGAATCGAACCCTAAATACAAAAATCAGGAAAACAAAGTTGTTCTTTTGTTTTTTGGAACTTTATTATTCGCCCCTCTTACGTCAAGCATTTTCCTCTTTTATTATAGAAAGGAGCAATTCATTTCTAGCAATTTCTCGGATCTCAATGTTCAACAACGGCAATGGAATCCCTCGCTCCGGCAGTGACGGTAGCGGTGTTTCTGGTGGAGGATTCTTGTGGGCAGTGGTGGCGGTCCCACAGTCTAGAACAGCGTTTGTCATCACGGCCTTGGCTGGAGTCGCGGTGTTCGCTGCCATATTCTACACGACTAGTAGGTAATAACTGAGAGAAAATTACAATTTTTAACAAAAACTCAATTCTTCGTTTTAGTTTCTAAGTAGTGAGAGAATGAGAAAATTGAAGTGAATAAAGCTCTAAAACAAAGTCACACCTAGATCATTTTCGTCAGATTTCCCCATCATGGTCTGGGTCCCTTCATTTCCTCTTCTAATAGGCGAGTCCTTTTATCTTCCACTTCCCTTTGATTATTATTATTATTATTGTTGTTTGATTTTCTGTTTCAGATCCCATTTTTCTATATCAGTTCAATCTCTTCCACTCCACACTCTATCTGAAAAGGGATTTCGTTGATTTGTTCCTTTGATATAAATTATCCTTGTAGTAACAATGCAGTGGCTTTTTTGTTGATTTGTTTGAATTAGACATGATTAACCATACAAATACCTTTTCCATGATCAAGGATACTTGATAGATTGTGTTCAAATGAGCTACTTGCTCATGCATTTCCATATATCATTTATTGTTATTTTCGCCTGCAAATCTTGTTATGCTGGTTTACTACTTGCTCCTTGCTTCTCAAAAAACCTGATTATGATTGTCCTTTCATTTTAGGGGCCATCTTAATTCACCATGGTCTCGCAGGAGAAGGAAACATGCCCTTTCTCTTCAGGAATGGAGAAGTTTGTTTACGCCAGAGGGGAAGCTCTGTGATGGTGGAATTCAGTTTTTGAAAAAAGTTAGGAGCGGAGTGAGTAATCATTGCAGTTTATTGTTTTGCTATGTGATTATTATGGGAATATTTATCTCTTGTGTTTCTCGTATAGGGTGTAGATCCAAGTATTAGAGCAGAGGTTTGGCCATTCCTCCTTGGAGTGTAAGCATGTTTAACCTTGTTTTTTATTCTATAAATATGTGTTGTCACTGCTTCTGCTACCTCATATCCAACTACCAACCCTGATTATCTTCTTCCTGATGTCACCATGTTTGAGTGGGGTAAAGTCTTTGACATTTGGGATGGATTTTACTCAATTTCTTCCCCCAAATCCGGATGTGATGAATAACAGTTCTATTTTGGTTATTGTTATTGTCTAGCATTTGGAGGCAGTATCCTATCTTCTAGTTTCTCCTCATTTGGCTCAGTCTATGCATGATGTTATTCTTTATGGTTAATTTTCTACTTCTTTAACCGGCCTTATATTTTTTTTTCATTTTAGAGTTACCGTACCTGAAAATTTTGGGTTGGTAGTGCTAATTTTATTGGTAATTGCTGTCAAAATTTTCTTTCAATGAATGCCAACATGATGCTTGATTTTTTCACTCCCTCTTAACAGTTATGACTTGAACAGTTCCAAAGAAGAAAGAGATAATATAAAAAGCCAGAAAAGGTATATTTACCAAGCTCATCCTAACAAATCAACTTCTTCCCTCAAGCTTTTGCAAATCTTAGACAAGTTGATTGGTAGTTGTTAAGCCCCAAATCGGTCCCTTATTTGTAATTCTAGATCTTTTCCATTTATTTAATGGTTGTGGCTGCAGGAAGGAATATGAGAAACTTCGTAGACAATGTCGGCAGCTCCTCAAACAGAGTGAGGAGAGCTTTAAGTTGAAGGAGGGTGGTGAAATAATCAATAATGAGGACAGCAAAGGTCTTGTTCAAGACACAGACACTACTAGTTATGAAGATATGGTCAGTGCCAAGGAATCCCTTTCCAGTGAAGAAAGGAGTCCAGATGTTGAGTACTCTGGTGATCCCTCCAGTATGTTGTTAGAAGGTGATGTTATTTCAAAACAACAAACGACAAGCTCTGATGCCACTGCACTGAACTCAGAGTCGTCTGATTCAGACTCTTCCAAAGATCCTGGAGTCATCATTCAGACTTCATCTTCAGAAGGGATGAAAAAGAATGATGCTGATGTGCATTCCAAACAGAATGTTCCTCCCTCAAGGACTGAGTTTAACTCAAACCAATGTGCCACAGAAAATTTTTCCACATGGCAACGTATCATTCGTGTCGATGCAGTGCGTGCTAATGCAGAATGGATACCTTACTCTCCATCTCAGGCTTCAGTAGCAGAAGATAGTGCACGCTGTTCTGCAGAGGCTGTTAGGTTAAAGGACTATGAACACCTGGAACCCTGCAGGATTTTCCATGCTGCCCGATTAGTTGCTATTCTTGAAGCCTATGCAATCTATGATCCTGAAATTGGCTATTGCCAAGGCATGAGTGATCTGCTTTCTCCAATTATTGCTGTCATTGCTGAGGATCATGATGCTTTCTGGTGTTTTGTGGGTTTCATGAAAAAGGCTCGCCATAATTTTAGGCTTGATGAGGTGGGAATCCGAAGGCAATTGAGTATTGTTTCCAAGATTATCAAATGCAAAGACTCACACCTCTTCAAGCACTTGGAAGAGCTCCAGGCCGAGGATTGCTTTTTTGTTTATAGGATGGTGGTAGTACTGTTTAGGAGGGAATTGACCTTTGAACAGACAATTTGTCTATGGGAGGTGATGTGGGCAGATCAGGCAGCCATAAGGATTGGCAAGTCTGCATGGAGCAGGATAAGGCAGAGAGCACCACCAACAGATGATTTGCTGCTTTATGCAATTGCAGCTTCTGTATTGCAGAGGAGGAAATTGATTATAGAAAAGTATAACAGCATGGATGAGATTTTAAGAGAGTGCAATAGCATGGCTGGGCAACTTGATGTGTGGAAACTCTTAGATGATGCACATGATTTGGTGGTCGCCTTGCATGACAAGATTGAGTCGTCTTTTTGATGGCTGCTTTCAAGAGTGCCTACTAATTTATGTGCTTAATTCATTTTGTTCTCAGACAAGCTCTCAGAGGCTATCCATTCTCAGTAATATCCTGCTTGCTGGTCAAATGATGTGCTTGAGAGGATTTAGTTCTAAAACTTGTTGGAACACAGCAGTCTTCAAATTCATCAAACAGGTAGGGTCTGTATCATCGGATCAATCATTGGATGAGAAATGATAAGATTTTAACATACTGATTATCAATTCTTTTCCCCCAGACAAGTCAGTAGAAGTGGATTTTCTGTAGCTTGCAAATAGTGGAAGCTATTTGAGGAAAACAGGAAGCTTTCTCCTAAGCTGCTAAATAAGGTGTCTTTGAATTATTTTAGTGCATATTTTGTAGAATGTAATTAAATTTAATGGAATGTACTAAAGAAAAAATTCAATAGAATAATCTTGGAAACAATACTCAATTCCCTTCGGATTCCCACCTCACTAAGCCTAAAATTATGCTTTCATTACATTAACAACTGGTGTGGAACAAATGAATTTCATCAAATTTTATAGAATTTATTTTGAATTTCACATTTTAATAATGCTTAAAACATTAAAATATATTCATTTCAATTTTATGAAATACATTAAATTTTATTAAAATAGGTAGAATTTTCAAATGAATTCTATGAAACTAACAAAATAAATCTTATGGACAAATATTTTTTTCTTCTCTTTTTTCATGCTCTCTATTAGCTCACTCTCTTCTCTTTCTTTTCTCCCTATTTCTCTTTATTATTATTATTATTATTATTATTATTATTATTATTATTACTCTCTTTCTTTAATATTTTTCTCTCTTTACTTTTTTTACTATTTTTTTTTCAACTAATTTTTTATTACATTTTATAAATATAAATATAAATATAAAATAGAATTACTTTTTATTTATTTTATTTTTTAAATATATTTATTTATTGAGGGTACTTTAAAAAATAGGAGTACAAAAACTCAATTATATATTTGTTGCAAATATAAATATATCGAATTCAATTGAATTTTATATTTTAAATTATTTTTTCAAATATAAAATTTATTAGTAAAAGAATTCTATATGAATTATACATTTATAATTCATTTATTTTAAATTGGTTTTAAGAGTGCTATTTTTAATAAAATAATATTTTATTTCTAATCTAAATGTTAATTTAATTGGTAGGAGAACTTCCTTCTCTCCTTATTTATTATCATGATTTAATTTTTTAGATTAAATTTATCAATGAAATAGTCTGATTTTTAACTATAAATAAAAATTTTCTTCATTCACCAATCTTTCAATCTAATTTGATAATAAATGAAAATTTTTTATCATTTATAAATTCATTAATTTTAATGTGAATAATTTATTTTAGAAATTACGAAGAAAAGGTAGACTATCTACATTACCAATCAATCGATGAATTTTGTAAATTTAACTTGTCGATCAATTCACGGTAACATTTACCCTCAACTAGTAATGTGTAAACAGCAACCCTTCCAAACACCAAACAATAATTAAAAAAAAAAAAAATCGACTCCAACCTTTTTCAGGCTGCCATTGTTGACCAAGAGCAACCGAAAGTTCAAAATATTCAATATCTATTATTCTTAACAAATCAATAAAATTTTTTATTACATTTTAATAATTTTTTATATATTATCCTACTTTCACTAAAAAACATTAGCACATTTAAATTTCTCTAATTATATATTTTTATAATTATTAAATAGTTTTATCTTTTATCATACTGTTATACATTAAGAAAAGAAAAAACTATATTTTTTCGTTCCCACAAATAATTCATAATTAATAATAATAACAATTTCATTAAAGAAATAAAGATAATACTATCTATTTCCAACATTCTGCCTAATTTTTAATGATCTGATCTATTTCCTATTCCAGAAGATAAAACAAAAGACAGATGAAAATGACCATATTTTCATTTGTTTAGAATGATCTAAGCTAAGAAATTCATTAAGTAAATTAGTGAGAGACCAGATTAGCAAACTAAAATAGATGCCACAGTAAGAAAAGGAAACATAATCCTGCTTATCAATTATCATCCAGCAAAGGCATTCATTGTGTTCCAAATACATATTCCCAGACACCATGGTCCCCAGACATCAAGACACTGCAGGGGAAACTAAATAAATAAAAAAGGGAAAAAAAAAAAGGGTCGAAAATTTAACTCGTGCAGTCCACAATTAAACCCTTCAGAAAGGTACCTACATGTAATTAGCCTACTCTTTCTTGGTGAAGTGTCGGACCGCAAAGGCTAAGCCTAAGATCAAGAGAGGAACGAGAAACTGCAAGATCTTAATGAAAAACTCTGAGCTCTTGTCCTGATTGTAGACTTGCTTCGGAGGGATGCGTGTCCGATTCGCTGGAACAGTGGATGAATCTATTTCACCAATATAGTATTTTTCCATCATGTCTCTAGCAGAATCACTGTGACCCACATCTTCAAAATCATTTGTGGCATCTTTTCCTGTAAAATTGAAGTCATGTGCAATCCCAAATAAGGTTTTGAAACTTAGCTTTCGTCCTGCAAATTAAAAGCTCATACAATTAGTAATTGTAGCATTACCAGTTGATGACAGCAAGACTTCATCTCCTCCAGGATGGTCTTCCATGAATGGGGTTACATCATACACCTAAATTTGAAGCTCAAAATTTTAATTAAAAAATAAAAATAAAGGTCATAAATAACCATTTCACAGCACATATATAGTGTCACTAGTCTCAGGACAATGAAAAATACTATAAGAAGATGCTTGCAATCTACACTTGATCTTAAAGAATAGTAGGCCTAAGTTTGTGCTTACAAGTAAACATGCCTTGTATTGTATGCGACAAGATCTTATATAATTCATCACATCATTTCCAAACTCATAGATAAAGTTTTAATAACAAAATGGATTGTCTCGTGTAAAAATGGATTGTCTAGCATATTAAGTTTAAACGCCTAGTTACCATCACCATAAATCCTCTACTAATTTACAAGGGTAATTAACTTCACCAACCAATTGTTTGTACCTTAAAATACTCTTTCAACCATTTACACAAATTGAACCCCATTTTTTTTTTTTTTTTTCACAATAGATATTACATACATCTCAAAGTTACGAAACTGAACATAACACCATTGCTGACAAATTTATTCAACTATCAAATAATAACTATATCAAAGATTACAAATATAACTCAAATCCAACATGGACAGGAGTTGAACCTAAGACCTCTTAAGGCTCAAGGCCCCATTTGAAATTAAGAGAGGCCTTATTACATATCCATAAGAAATAGCAAAAGTTACCCCAAAAGATTATAAAGAAGCAGAAAATGAATGAAAGAGGAGAAGGGTGTACCTCTATCCCTTCATTTTATTATGATCTAATTTGTAATACATTCATAAAATGACACGCACAGACAAATGCACCAAACATCTTTGATGAGGTTTCATAGCCTGTTCTTGACTTCCATGACGAAGTAGTTTGAAAGGTAGTCTCATTTATCAATTAGTAGCATACTACTAATACTGCCCGCAATCATGCACTAGAAGCTTTAATTATCAAATTTCCAGTTTTTAAGATTAAATCACAAAAAGTCAACCGACCAACCAATCATTCAAACAAATAAACAGAACAAAACTTCCCCCATTACACAGAATAAAATCATATCAAAATAGTCAATTTTCAGATTTCTTATTTAAATAATCAAAAAAAATAAATAAACACAAAAATTGAAACTTAAAAAGAAAGAAAGAAAGATCAGACCTTGCCAGAGATGATAAGCCAACAATCCTTAATTTTGTTGTGCACTTTAACATCTTCAAATTTGTGAATTTTGGGATCTGAATTCATCCTTTTTCCCCTCTAATACTAAACACAAAATAATCAAAATTTAGAACCCATAAAAAATCTCAAAAGAAAGTCTCAAGATCTATATATATAAACAAGGATCTACTAAACCAAATTAAGAGGAACATATTACAATCACAAAAGCCCAATAAGAATAGAGGCCATGGCTAGAACACGAGAAAGAAATAAAGGCAATAACATTTATAACCCAATAAAAGGATCAATAAGAACAGATTCTGATACTATGAACAAACAAAATCACGAATCTCAAAAAAAGCTTACCTTTCCCTAACAAGGAAGGTAAGATCTAAGACTTTAATCACCCTCTTATCTGCGTCAGTGGTTTGTCAAAACCTGATACTTTCAGGCTGCTCAGGCTGTATTTATTGACGAAAATCTCCATTTAGTTGTCAAAAAAAACCTTAAGATTTCTATGGATTTACACTGCTTTCCCCTTGTAGTGATGATTGTTGACCGAGGGTGGTTTTGGTCATTTAAAAGTACTTACTCTTCTTGTCAGTTTCTTATTGTAGCTGCATAGATGCGGCCGTATATTATTTATTTATTTTAGAAAATATATTAATAAGTGAATTAGCAGGCAGGGAATTTCGGTTGTCAAAGGGGGCATGCTAAGGAGCCGTTTAGCACGGTGACTTTTAAATCAAGGGGAAATTACATCATTTATTCATTTTATTTTATTTCATTTACATTTACACCATATCTTTCGAAATTTTACTTTTTCATTTTTTTATATTTTCTTTCGCCTACAGCAAAAAATAGCTAAAGAATATATACAGTGTAAAACAAAACTGTCACAAACGTAAAGCTTTTTATTATAAAAATTATTTTTTGTCTTGACAAATATTACATTGTAATAAATAAATAAATTTAATAATTATAGATTTCATAAAATAAATATTGTTATTTAAAAAATAATATATAAATACTAAAATAGCATACATCAAAGGATGAAAATAAAGGTTTCTTGATTTGAAAATATCATATATTCATATAATTATTTAATTTTAATAGTTTGTTTAATTAATATTTTTTAAAATTAAGAATCTTTTTCTTGAATTTTTCTTTTTTAAAAAAATATTGGAAACTTTTTAATATTAACAATTTAATGACAACTAAGTAATTTTTTGAATTATACTACCTGGTGCATTTATAATTTGTTACAAATTTTATATAATCTACAATTAATAAGTAATTTCTCGTTAAATATATGTATTAATTTTATATAATTAGCAATTATTTAAAATATCATGTCAAATATAATATTCTTTTTGTAACCGTAATGTGTGTTATATTGATACTGATATAATATTTGCGTTGCGTTGCATTGCTTAAAATGAAACAAAAAGTAATAATTAAGTAAAATTAAACTAATATAAGTAAAATTACATCTCTATTATTATATTATATTATATTATATTATCAATCAAATCTATAGACTATAATTCAAATTTAATTATATAAATTTGATCAAATATGCAATTTTATAATTTTAAATATATTTTTAAAATATATATTATTTAAGTAGTAATTTATTAATTCCAATTTAAATTTAAATTTAAACTATTTAAATAATAATTTTTTATTGGCTGGATTTTATTTTATTTTATTTTATTCTCTTTAGTTAATATTTTATTATGTAATATTTTTAAATATTTTAATGAAGATGTGGCACACAGGATCTTGAATGCAAGTGTAATAATAAATGAGTTTCCAATTTTATTTATTTATTTTTTAGTAGTGTTTAAAATTACTCCTAAATGCTAAAAAAAGTATTTAGTAAAATTGAAAATTTATTGGTACTTTTTAATTGTGAGAACGACTTTAGGTTCATTGAACCAAAGTTTATTGGTACTTTTTGACTCCTCATATACTAAACATTAGATGGCATTAACTTTCTTATTAATTAAATTTTCTTTTACTTTTTTTTTTATTTTTAGCGTACTCATAGTTAATATGTTTGGTCTATTTTATTTATATATTTGGTTGGTATTTGAGTTTAAAAAAAAAAATTAAATCTAAATAGGCAAATTTGAGTAAAAATAACATTGTCAAAGAAAAAAGTTGAAGGTGTTAAGTTTCCAAATAAGAGAAAAACATCTATTTCTTGTATATATTTAAGATATACTTAAAATATATTCGTTATATACTTGAAATAAACTACAAATACAACTAAAATATATTCATTATATATTATTTACAGTAAATCCTAAAAATTGTTTAACATTTTTTTAGTGTAATTTTTTTATCTAATATACTCCTTTTATATACTTATATTCATGTAATATTCAATATCCAAAAATTTTTTGAAAATACATGTCAAATCAAAAGAGCCAATAAATTACAGGAATAAAATTTTGTAATTTAAATATTATTTTATTAAATTTGTTTATATTTTAATCTTAATTTTAATGATGATTCTCACTATAAAAAAGAAAAAAAGAAAGTTGATTATGCTTCTTCAAAGAAGAAAAAAGTTAAGATTATTAAGTATTTCAAGGAAGATGAAAGCATATAATTATAGTATATATTCAAGATATATATAAAATATACTCATTATATACTTAAAATATACCTAAAACATACTCTTTATAGACTATTTCCTATGAATTCTAAATTTTTTTATATTATAATTTTTTAGTCCACACAATAAAAATGATTTTTTTTAGCATATGTTTGGTCTATTTTGTTTTATTATTTGTACATTAGAGTAATTAGAAATTATGTTAATTGAAAATTATATAATTAATCACCATATGTCAAAGATTCAAGCTTTGAAAAATATCCATTTGAATATATATCAATTGGACATAACTCTAATTACACATGTTGATTTACACATTAGAATAATTGAAAATTATGTTAATTAAAAGTTATATAATTAGTGACCATTTGTCAAAGATTCAAATTTTGAAAAATACCCATTTGGATATGTGTTAATTGGTGGCATAACTCTAATTACACATGTTACTAATTATGTAATTAATCACCACATATCAAAGATTAAAATTTTGAAAAATACCTAGTTGGACATACGTCTATTGAGTATAATCCTAATTACACATGTTACATATTTTTTGTATTGCTCAATTGATGTGGATTTTACAAAACTAGTGTTTTATATTTATTAGTTGTGCTTTGATTAATCAGAGGTTAATTTATTATTGATTACAGGTCGATTATTGGTTGATAACAGGGTAATTGCAGGTTAATTACAAGTTGATTGTTTGTTTTTGCATATTTTATAATTAGTATTGTTAAAACTTAATTGTTTTTTAGTTTTCTATAAATTTAAGATCTATAATTGAATTTTCATTTTCTAAAGTTTTTAAGTTCATTATAAAAAAAATCATATAATCTATTCATTTTAAAGATTTTTAATGTAATGACAGTTAAAACAATACAAAATTAACTAAATATATGTATGAAATTTGATTTATCTATCAAAATTTTGAAGAATTGATGAATATATCTTCAAGAAGTTGCAGATTTTTTAGATTTTCTGTTTGTTTTTCTATATTCACGATTTGTTAATGAGATAAAGGTCTAATTTGTTGCGAATTTTTGGGTACAAATGAATATTCGGGTGTATTTTGTTTTTTTTTTTTGTTTTTTTATATCTATTTGGTTGATTTGATTTGATGTTAGTTGATTTTGTATCAAACTTGAATTGTTTTCATGGACATTATTAGACTACAACCTTTATTGATTAATTCTTTATTTTGGTGAAGAAAAGGTTATGGTTAGTTATGTTTTATGCTTTAAGGGAGTGATCTGGTTATTTAGAAAGCATCACGACAAACAACACTATTATTTTGCATCGGTTATCATTTCACAAATAAGTTTTGAATTTTTTGCATGTGTTTATAGTTTTTTTTTTTTCATTTGTATATTAAGAATCAATATTAGTATTGCTAAACTATTGTAATTTAAGAGAGACGATAGAATAGGTTGAGAATTCAGTTATCTTTTGGTTGATTTGTAGCTGATTACATGTTGTTTGTTGGTTGATAACAAGTTAATTTTAGGTTGATTACATGTTGATTTTTGTGTATTTTACTATTAGTATTGTTGTAACATTATTTTTTTTTTATTATTGATCAGATGTTGATTTGCGATTGATTATAGATCGATTGTTGGTTTTTGCATAGTTTAGCATTAATATTTCTAAAATACTGTAATTTGAGAAAGATAATGGAAGAACTTGAGAATTAGGTTATTTTTTAGTTGATCAGAGGTTGATTGTTTTATAAGTTAATTTTTGGTAATGTGTTGTTGGTTATCATTCAAACCTTTGATTTTTCTCAATTTTCCTCAATGATCTTCTCATCTTTTTTTTTTTTTTTTTTGAGCTATAGAAAATGAAAAATTATGTACCTCCGTATCACCTTTTAGGTAAATTTTCACTTATTTAATAAAAATTATTTCTTACAAATACATAATTCACAATATAATTTTGATAATTTGACTCCAGAGGAATTAAAAAATACATATATTATAAATGTATTGTTTTTATTTTTTACATTAATTACTATTTGTTTTAGAGAAATAAGAATCATAAAAGTAAATTTAATTTAATATTCTAAAATTCATATGTGATATTGTATTTTTTGTTCACTCGGTAAAAAGTATTCTCGAGTCTTTATATGAATTGAAACTAAATCTTTTTGGTGGACCAATCAATTTTTTAATAAATAATATTATATTAATTTATTATTTGATTATTAATGTTTAAAATATAATTAACAAAATTTTTTGCTTAATATTAAAATATAAGCGATATATAATTATAACAGTGCATTAATGATAATTATCAAATATTGATACTATTATTGAACTATAATATTATTAAAAATTTAATTATTAATTTTTGATATATTAAGTATAATTGTAGTTGTTTATATAGGGTTCTTATATTATGGACCGAGGTCCATTTTGCAATGTGAAACTAATTCAAAATGCACCGTTTCAATAACAACAAAAACACGCAACCTTTTTTTTTTTTAATTAAAACAAAATCTATTTATCTTCCTCCGCTTCCCTTCGTGCAACCATTTCTCTCAGCCTAATCTCTCTGCTTCTCCATGATTTTCCAACTACTCAAACTCAGAAATCACCCACTACTAAAATACACACACTACTACCTATTAAATCCATCGTCTTCTACAATGAATACTCAAAAGTCAATGCCATTATCTGATTTTTACTTTATAGCAAATATGTTTTTTGCAACTCTTTTTTTTTTTAGTATTCTACAATGAATACTCAAAAGTCAATGCCATTATCTGATTTTTACTTTATAGCAAATATGTTTTTTGCAACTCTTTTTTTTTTTATTTTATTTTCTTCTGTCAATTCTGTGCTAAATCTTATATTTTCATCAATTTAAAGTAACAAGATTCATCAAAATATATAAAATAATTGTTTATATTTTATATTCAATATCACTATGGTCAAATCTTAGAGTTAGGGTTTCTAAAAATCTATTTCTTTCCAAATCTTTTAAAACCAATTGAGTTTGCATTTATTTTCAATTAATATAAATAAATTTTATCAATCTATTAACAACATACATAAAAAAAAAATAGCTTAATAAACCTATACTTTACATATAATGAACCTAGTCTTTATAACTGATGAACCCATGTTTTACATAGTCAAACATATTCATGAATACATTATTTCTTTTAAATTTATAAGCTTGCCCTATTCATCCGAAAATCAAGGAAAGCAAAGGTATAATTCCTTTTATCAATTTTCAAAATTCTAAATTCAGATTTAGAATTCTCTTTAGATTTAAAACAGAAAAGATCTAAAATTTATTAATTTAAGAATCAGAATTAAATTAATAAACAAACCAACACTTTTTCCCAGAACCCCTCCTTCGTAAAAAGGAAGAACTGCGTGGGGTTTGATTCCTATTCAATAAGATACACAAGCTGTCATTCTGAAAAGTATCAACTCTAAAATCTTTTTAACAACATTTTCCCCTTTTTACTTTGATTTATTTGTACTCGCATCTTATTTCAATTCTGTATCTTTCATGTCTTTAACTTAATTGAGAAATGTGTGTTTTTCATAGAACCCATAAGGGCTAGAGGAAAGATTCCCTTTCTTTTCATTCGTTTTGATTTGTAATAATTAAGTAGGATTTATTTTTACTTATTTATCTATAATTGTCATTTCATCCTATCTTATATATCTGTTTCATGCATCATTTTATTTATGTTCATACATATACGAAAATTCTTTTTTCAAGAGTTATTTCGAAAATTCTTTTTTCAAGAGTTATTTTGCAAGCTTTAGACAAATTGAAGAGAATCATATTTTTTCAATTGTGTAATTACCAAAACCTGATCCCCGATCCCTCTTTAGTCACTCACAGATTAGTATATTTCTCATTGGGATAAATCAAATATTTTGTAGAGTCAATCATGTTGGGTTTTCTTTAATTTTCCCAATGAAAACAAGTAAATTAAAGTGGCGACTCACTTTCACAATTTCAAAATCATAAAAATCAATTTTCTGAACTTACAGCGAGTTCTAATCATGGAGTTTCTCCTGAAAAGTATTTCGATTTCTCAGCGGATCGGACCGGTGCTCGGGCGAGGCCTCACACCATCAGGTCTGGATCGTGACATTATTATTATTATTATTATTATTATTATCTCATCTTTCTTTTTTCTTTCTTTCTTTCTTTTTTTTTCAAATACAAAGTAAAAATCCCTTAATTTAAGTAACATCATTTTTAGATCAAATATTTTAAAATTAAAATTTAAAAAAAATCATAATTTTTCTTTCTACAGCTAACATTACAGTCAAATTGAAAAAATAAACAAAAGTAAAATCTTATTTTGAGATAAAAATTAAAAGAAAACTTAAAAATCATGAAAATTGATTAAAATTAAGAATACTCAATAAATTTAGTAAAAATTTAGAAATTTACTAGTCAAAATATAGTGTCTATAATTGTCCCTCTTTATAAGTTTTCTAAATTGAAAAATGAAACTTTTAAATCAGAAAACGAGTAAAGAAAAAGAGACAAGTATTTTATCCAATAACTATTATTTTTATCATTTTGTAAGTGAATTCAAATTGCAGAAAATTAAATAAATCAATTAATTTGCATGAAAATTAAGTTGCAAAAAATTAAAATAAATTAATCAAATGTGGGAAATTAAATTGCAGAAATCAAAATGAATCAATCAATTGCAAGAAATTAAATTGCTTAAAATTTAAATGAATCAATCAATTGCAAGAAATTAAATTGCAGAAAATTTAAATGAATCAATCAATTGCAAGAAATTAAATGGATCAATTAATTTGCAAAAAATTGAACTGTAGAAAACTAAATTTTCATCATGGAAGAAAAATAAATTGCAAAAAAATAAATTTTTATCATGGCAGGGGAAATAAATTTTATCATGGCAGAAAAAAGTAAATTATAAAAAGATAAATTTTCATCATGGTAAGAAAAACAAATTTCATCATGACGGGAAAAAGTATATTGAAGAAAAATAAATTTCCATTATAGCAAGAAAAAGTAAATTTCGTTTCATCATGGTATTAAAAAAGAAAATTGCAGAAAAATAATTTTGCATTATAGAAAGAAAAAGTAAATTGCAGAAAAATAAATTTTGTTTATAGCAGAAAAAATAAATTTCATTATGGCATTAAAAAAATAAATTTTATCATGGTAGAAAAAGTAAATTTTATTATGGAAAGAAAAAATAAATTGTAAAAAAATAAATTTTTATCATAGCAGAAAAAATAAATTTCATCATGATAGAAAAAATAAATTATCATAGTATTGAAAAGGTAAATTTTATCATGGAAGAAAAAGTAAATTCTTGAAATTAAAAAATACTGTGTACCTTTAGCTGAAACATTAAATTGCATCAATTAATGACATAAAGATTAAAATTACAAAAAATTAAATTTGAATCAATCAGCGGCATACATATTAAATTGCATAAAATTCAATTTGACATTCAAATGAATCGGACCAATAGCAAAAAAAAAAAAAAGAAAGAAAATTTCATCAGTCAATGACACAATATGAAATTTAAATCTTTACTGGTATAACTCAGTCAATGACACAATATCAAATTTAAATCTTTACTGGTATAACATATAAACTTAGATAAAATCTGGTCAAAATATATTTACCTTTTATTTTATTTTCGGTTTGAGGTCGCTCGGGTTTTGTTTTTGGTTACAGGATTCGAATCCAAAGTCATGGGATTGAAGTCAAGGACCGAAGCAAGACTCCATTTTTTTTAGTTTATTAGTTATTAGGTTTCTTACTGTATTTTGTAATTTTGTATTCTTTTAATTTTTACTTAATTATTGTAACATAAGAGCTTATTGCATTTGTATTCTTTCTTTAAAAATTAATAAAATAATTCTTTCTATTCCATAAATGTCTACTTTATTTTTATTTCAATTTATATTCTTTAGTTTCAGTGATCAATTATAATTTCATTTTAAAAAAAATAATAAAAAGTTAATTCAGAATGTCAGTGGCAAAATTTAGATAATCCGATTAAGCCCAAATTAATAAGTCAATTTCGTTTTCTCTAAATTAAAATCAACTTTGGATTCAATTTTTAATAAATAAAATAAACATGCATTGTATTTCTGCTAATCCAACTCAAATATTTGCACTAAATGAAAAATAAAAGAAAAATATTTCTAGGCCAACTTTATATTTTGAAAATTAGTACGTGGGGTGGTTAACACCTTTCCCACATATCTGCAACTCCCAAACCCTTTTCTCTAAAAAAAAGAAAGGTTTTTAATCGAGCATTTTAAAATAATTTGGTACGTGGTGTGAGGCCTCACCCAAGTACCAATTCGATCCGCTGAGGGGAATGAAAATATTTTTCGGGAGAAACTCCACGATTAGAACTCGTTGTGAATTCAAAAAATTGAGTTTTGCTATTTGTTATTTGTGAAAGGGAGTTGACACTTTAATTTACTTATTTTAATTGAAAAAATTAAAGAAAACCCAAATTAATTGACTCCAAAAATATTTTGATTTATCCCAATAGAAAAGCACTAATCTGCGAGTGCGAAAGAGAGTTCGAGAATCAAGTTTTGGTAATTTTGCAATTAAAAAAATATGATTTTTTTCAGTTTGGCTAAAAGTTGCAAAATAACTCTTAAAAAGACAATTTTCGTGTATGCATAAACAAGAGTAAAATGATGAACGACGCAGTTATAGATGATAAAATGAAATGATAATTGTAAATAAATAAGTAAAGAATAAATCCTACTTAATTATTAAAAAACCAAAATGAAATAAAATAAAGAGGATATTTTCTCTAGCTCTTATGGGTACTAGGAAAAGCACACATTACTCAACTAAATTAATACAAAATCTGAAATAAAGCACGAATACAAATAAATCAAAGTAAAAGGGGAAGATGTTGTTAAAAAGATTTTAGAATTGGTGCCTTATAGAATGGTAGCCTGTGTATCCTATTGAATATAAATCAAATCCTACGCAATTCTTCCTTCTTACGAAGAAGGGGTTCTAGAAAAAGTGTTAGTTTAATTTATTAATTTAATGTTGATTTTTAAATTAATAAATTTTAGATCTTTTCTATTTTAGACTTAAAGAAAGATGAGATAGATAGAATTCTAGATCTGAATTTAGAATTTTTAGAAATGGAAAAAAGGAATTATACCTTTTTTTTCCTTAATCTTTGGATGAATGAGGCGAGTTTAGCTCCGGATCTGAGCTCCATCTTGGATTTAGAAACCCTGAAGTTGAACCTTAAATAGCAAAAGGTTAGCAAAACAGAGTAATTGATACGAACGCCAAATATATTAAACTTGAGACCCGATTATCTTTATGCTTGGAAGCAATTTCTTGGACAGCTAAATCAAGTTTTCCCCAAGTCCATGACCCAAATCTAACCTGTGATAGAGTACCTTGGAATTTGATCACCTTTGAATAATGATCTTCGTGACACAATACCGAACTCGTGGAAGAGAACCTTAGAATAGATAAGCATAAAGTGGTTAGCTTTGATTGTATGAACTTGATTTAAGCAAGAATCAAAACCAAGAGATCACACTCTTAAGAAAACTTAATTTTTATTAATCATAAACTTCTAACTTTTTACATGAATAGTTAGGTTTATATAGAGGCTCAACCCTAAATTAGAATCAGCTAAGGATCTGGAAATCTCCTAAATTAGAATCAACTATGGAATAGGAAATCTTTTTAAATAAGGATTGAAGTTTCCTAGTTAGAAATTGACTCCTAAACCAATAATAAGCTATAACTGAGTTGGGCTACTAAATATGATAAGTTTTAAGGCCCAAAACATCTAAAATTAAAGTGAAATAACAAAAATTGGAAAATAAAATGAATTACATAGCTTCAGCTTTCGTTGTGCTCACAACACTATCTTGCTCGCAACAGAGAGTTTTCAACCTGCTGTAGTCATGGGCGCGATGCTACCAATTTTCAGCTTTTGTGCACTTTCATCTCATGGCCATGTTTTATGCTTGACTCTTCATGTATTTGACCCCAATCACTTGGAATGTATTTTAATCTCTTCATTTTGACATTGGGTTTGAATATGTTGATAAAATCCTTGAAGCTTCCTTAAATATGATTGGATCCATATGTAAAGCTTGTGATCCAAATTTCCTTAATTGGATTGTAGGAAACTTCATGTAATCTCATATTCTTCTTGGATGATTCACCAATCATGTACAATGGTTGGATTGCATGTCTTTGTAGGCTATCTTGGTAGAAATGACAATCTTGAAGAATCTTCTTGAAATCTTTAACTTACAAATATTTGTACGATTCTTGCAAGGAATCTTGATTCTCATTAGTAATAAATATAAATTAAAAGAATTTGAAATGATGAATTTTAGTATCAAATTTCAATGAGAATTTTAGCATTAAAAGTTAGAGCAATAAGGGTGAGTTTCTGCCTCAAATTCTATATCAAATGAGCTTAAAGGAGGCTCTATTTATAGAGCAGATGAAGGGGTGCTACTGGATGCCGATGGTGGCACCAGCGGTGTGCCGGCCGGTCGTGTAGCACCCCTAGCTCACCGGCTGTCCAGGCGGCATGCCCATGCCACCCAACGCGAGCGTGCCACAGATCCGTTGTTTCAACCTGATTTTGCACTGTTTTGATTGTTTATGGTTTGCTTCTAATCCGATTTGAGCCTGATTTAATTCTATAGGTTTGTGACTGAAAAACAGTCGGTTGGAGGTGAAAGATTTAGGAAATTTATTTTTTAACGGGGTGCTGTCCTCTTAATCCTTGCTCGCTAACCGGCTAGTAGAATTACCGTACTGGCTCTGCGTAATGCAGTAATCTTAACAGGTATCAAGTTGCGGCCAAATTCCAAGAGTGCAAATTTGAGGGTTCACACGTGGCAAATCCATTAATTTTTATTTTTAAAATAATAATTTTTATACATCTTTTGCCATTCATAATGCAGCGTCCAAAAATATTGTGACAATTTGGCAACTCCACTGGGGAATATTTTTTAAAAAATAAGAGAGTTGCAATTAATTTTCAAAATATAATTTTGGTCTTGGAATATTTCCTTTTATTTTTTTATTTAGTGCAGATATTGTTTTGTTTGTTTAATTTGAAATACTTCACTTTATTATCTTATTTTATTTATATTTACTTAATTGTTCTTTATTTTTAGCAGCATAATATTTGTATACGGTAACTATACCTTTTTTTATTCTTTACATACAATTGTCCTCACACATTGTGGCCCTATACTTGGGCGACCTACCCTAGGACTAGATAGAAGGTAAACTAGTAGTGCCCATGAGACTTCAATCTTCAATAGTATCCACGAAACACCTTTGCTCAAGTTGAAATTCGTTCTATCTGTAATAGAACCCATCAGACTTAGAGTCTAGGCAGAATTATGAGGATAAAATGAAGTCTTGTTATTTGCTAATAGGGATAATATGGAGACCTTGTTATCTGATTAGGAAAATAAAACTAACCCATAAGCCCTTACAGTGATAAACCTTAGAAACTAGCCTTTTAGGCTAAAATGTGATCATTGATAGCCATTTTAAACATAGAAGGTTCACTAGGTGACACAATTTTTATGACTGCATATATATCATTTACGTTATTATATCATTTACATTATAAGTTGGCATTCACAATATTTTTCTGTATCATGATGAAATTTTTCAAAAATAATAGTAATAATGATAATAAGTTGATTGATATTTCATTTTTCTTTTATTTTTGAATATTATTTTCAAGCAAAAATTTAAATATCACATCACTTTTTTTACTTCGAAATATTTTGCTCCCTGAAAATCATCATCAATCCTAAAAATAAACATTATTGGAACTCTTGAACCCTTCTTTGAGAGCTTCAAAGTACTATATCCTTAATTTTCCAAAAATGACCTTCCTACCTATTTTCAAAAGCAAGTATCATTCATCTGATATTTCTTCTTACTTCCACATTGAGCATAAAAAATATGGCTTCATAATATGTTCTTATTTTCTTAGTCATGTCTTTATGATGAAGTAGAAGTAGCATTTTTCTAAAAAAAAAAGAAATTGATGATGTAGAAATGAAACAACAAAATAAATTCTAACTATTTTCTGTTCTTTGGCAACCATTTATTTTTCTCATACCTTTATGCATCATATTACCCATAGATTTATTAAAAAAAAAAGAAAAAGAAAAGAAAAGAGGAAGAAGAAGAAAGAAAAAGAAAAAAGAAGGAAAAAAAAAAAGAAGAACAGAGAGAGAAGAAGAAAAAAGAAGGAAGGATTCGAACTCCAACCATTTGCTTCTTTTCAAAATTGATTGTGATCTTGACTTAAAACATCATTAACGGTTTTTTTTTTTTTTGCAATTCAAAAAGTTCCTCAAAATCCCATTTTTGTGAAAATTAATATTTTTCACCTTTTCTCTTTTAATGAAAATCCTCAAATAAGAAAAGATCGGTTACAAACATTTAGAATATCTTGTATTTTAAGAATTGATAATGACTTTAGCTAATTACCAATATTTCTTCTTCCAAAATATCATAGCCTCACAGCCTTTTCACTGCACTTATCAAAGCATACATTTCCATCCATAAATCTTAAAATCTACATTGATTGCAAACTCATTCACCATGTTATCATTATGAACTCATCCCTTTACTCAAGGACAATGAAGATCATAGTGATCATGCTCTTCAAACTTCTTATCATAGTTATCATGCTCTACAAACTTCTTCTTTCTCATTATTCACTCAATTTGCTCTCAAAAAATAATAAATAACAATAACAATAAAAATATAATAAAATTTAGAAATAAAAAAGGGGGAGCATTTTTAATTTTGTTTATTGCTAGCATTTTGATTATTTATCATAAGGATATGTCAATACATCTACCAAACTTAAGCACCAGTGACCATAATCTACTTTTACCCTCTTCATATACATCAACCCATAACCTATTCCCATAAAAACCATAAAACTTAATTTGCATCGAATCACAACCCATTTCTCTTGCATTCATAAGATGACTCTGACAACCTTTTATAGATATTTTTACTTAACCTTTACCCTACATACATTAAACCTTATCCCAAAGGGTCATCTCAAAACTCTAAATTCAACCCATATTACATTATAATTTATATTTATGGATTATAATTAGTTGCTTTTTGCCTCAAATTAAGATTTGTGCCTATATTTGATTTAGATTAGAAAAGGATTTTTTTATCGAGAGTTTAAAGGGGAAAATATTGCAAACAATGGGAAATCATATGAGGTGGAGCATTTATATTTTTGATTAGTAATAGATTCTTCCGAAAAAAAAAAGAGAGAAAAAAACAAAAAATAAAAAAAGATAAAGGAAAAAGAAAAAGAAGAAAAAAAGATATAAAAAACTTGAGAAGAAATTTGCAAGTGCTTTGCTAATAGGGTTTAAGTAATTGTTTCGCTTTTATTTCTGCATAGACCTAAGAGGAAAATATAAGAGAATTACAATTTTTTTCCAACACTTAAGAACTAGGGTAAATAAGAAACACAATAAGGGCAAAATCAATTAATTATAACTTATAGTTCAAAATAACTTCTTTCTCACCCAATATAATTTTCAAATCAAACCTTAACAAATAAAACTAACCTTTCACATATTAGCCTCAACCTCATCAAAACTCTCCTTATCATTACCCAAACATAAATAGTCATTCTCAACCCCAAATTCTCATACTGTCCCTAACCCAAGCAAACTTGAATAAACTATTTAAACCTTTGATCATATTTTGATTCATTTGATCCATATTTGCCTTCCAAACTAGACCCATGCATAAAAATAACCAATCTAATCCAATTATAACCTTTTCAGCATACCTTATACAATAATCAACATACGAGAATATCCAAAAGCTAAAAATAGTATTTGTGTCTCAAAAAAAAAAAAAGAAAAATACGAAAAGTGAAAAAGAAAAAATAAAAAGAAAAAAGAAAAAAGCAAAAGAGAAAAGAGAGCATTCTTGTTTCAACTCAAGTGAAATATAACTCATTAATTTTTATAACTCAACCTTCATCTAAAAATAATTTTATTGGTTTTACCTAATCCAAAATACTTTTCATGAACCTCACATTATTTTTCAAACCATTTGTCACCAGCCCCAAAAACTAAACTGTGTTTTCAAAACTCAACTATCTATTATCGCATATACCGACCAATTCTATCCATGCTTTGAAATACCTTGGATTCCTTTACATGGTCACCATTACCAACACTACCTTTCAACCATGATCAATCATTTGAACCTTCTAATTCTACCCATAATTTGAAAGTGATTATTATTTTTAAAAGCACATAGTATTCTAATGTTTAGATAACTCCACAACCGATATTTAACCCGCCTCACCCACCTAAAATAATAGAATAATACTTTGGTACTAATTGTTTGTCATTTTAAACTTCATGGTCAAAGTCTCATATTTTCCATTCATAACTAATTGAATCATTCTTGTTTTTAAAATTGCAACTATTTACCGTTCAATGTGTATTAAATTTGAGATCACTTTCTTTTTTGTAAGATTGATAAACCTTCTCATTAGTGATTTTACCAATTTTCACCCTTGTTTGTGATTGTACCTTTATTTGCGAATAATGGTTCCAAGATTCTAAAATGTTACATGGAACTATACAGAAAACAAGAAAAGAAGAAAAAGGAAAAAGGAAAGAGAAAGAAAAGAAGAAAAGGAAAGAAAAATGAAGAAAAAAGAGCGAGAGGCATGAGAATAAGGAAATAATGAATTCTCAAAATTGAAATCATATTTTGTTTGCTCAAATTACAGTCCCATCTATCATCAATTTCATTATTTATCGCTAAATCCAATCCATTTCATCTTTCATTCATGCTCTCCAAGTAGGCAAAATTTAAAATGAGATAAATTTTGATGTGATTAATAGGTTTTACAAGAAAATAATATTCGAATAGAAGAAAGAATATATGAAATGGCGTTCATCATTTTTTATTTATTTATTCTTTCAAAAAAAAGAGAGAAGAAAAGAGGAAAAAAGAAAAAAGAAGAAGAAAAAGTAAAGAAAAAGAAAAAAGAGAAGAAAGAAAAAGAGAGAAGACAAAAAGAAAAAGTGACCAGTTCCTTTAATTCAAATCCCTTTGAATATATTCAAGAAGAAGGTACTCAATGATAATCAAAATCAGGGGTAACCAATAATCGTCAAAATCAAGGGCTGAGTTAGCATGAAGATATTGAAAAAGTGCATCTCCAATTTGCATGCAATTGAAAGAGTGAACTGGGTACCATTTTATTTTGCAATAAATAAGTCAAAATATGAAGTTCACTATCTTTACTCATTTTCTATGATGGTTCTTAATAAAGAAAATTCATAAATAAGTCAAAATATGAAGTTTACTATCTTTACTCATTTTCTATGATGATTCTCAACAAAGAAAATTCATAAAGAGGGTAATTAGTGAACATCATATTTTGATCATATTTTATCTGAGGAAGTTTATGTATCATACCAATAAAGAATTAAATTTCATGTTATGTCATTGATTGATGCAACTTTCTTTTATTGCCATTGGTTAGATTTATTTGAATTTCAAATTTAATTTTATGCAATTCAATATTTATGCCACTGATTGATTTAAATTTAATTTTCTACAATTTAATCTTTATATCATTAATTAATGCAATTTAATGTTTCAACTAAAGGTACACAATATCCTTTAATTTCTAAAATTTACTTTCAATTGCCATGATAAAATTTGCTTTTTCAATACCATGATAAAATTTACTTTTTTAATGCCAAGATAATTTACTTTTTCCTGCTGTGTTGAAATTTATTTTTCCTGCCATAATGAAAATTTATTTTTCTGCAATTTGCTTTTTTCTGCTATGATAAAATTTACTTTTTTAATACCATGATAAAATTTACTTTTCAATGCTCAATGTAATGATGAAATTTATTTTTTTTGCCATGATGAAATTTTTCTTTTTACAATTTACTTTTTTTCTGCTATGATAAAATTTATTTTTCCTACTATGATCAAAATTTTTTTGCAATTTATTTTTCTTGCCATGATGAAAAATTATTTTTCTGCAGTTTAACTTTTTGCAAATTGATTGATTCATTTAATTTCCAGCAATTTCTTGCAATTGATTAATTCATTTAAATTTCCTACAATTTAATTTCTTACAATTGATTGATTTATTTAAATTTTATGCAATTTAATTTTTTGTATTTGATTAATTTATTTTAATTTTCTACGGCTTAATCTCCATACAAATTGATTTATTTATTTAATTTTCTGCAATTTAAATTATTTTACAAAATGATAAAAATAATAGTTACTGGCCAAAATACTTATCTCTTTTTCTAACTTGGACGTTTCACTCATTAATTTACAAAATTTGTAAAGAGTGAAAACTATAGACACTATATTTTGATCAGTATATTTCTAAATTTTTAAATTTTTACTAAATTTATTGAGCATTCTTAATTTTAACTAATTTTTATGATTTTCAAGTTTTCCTTTAATTTTCTTGAAATAGGATTTTACTTTTGTATATTTTTTCAATTTTATCGTAATGTTAGTTGTAGAAACAAAAATTATGATTTTTTTAAAAATTTTAATTTTAAAATATTTGATCTAAAAATGATGTTACTTAAATTAAGGGATATTTGAAAGAAAGAAGGAAAGAAAGAAAGAAAAATGAGATGATGATGATGATGATAATAATAATAATAATAATAATAATAATAGAAGCCCAAAATAGAAGCCCTCTAAAAAAATAATTGCCGCCCCTAACCCGCACTTTTCTCTTACACCTGTCTCTCTATCTCTCACGCTCTCATTCTCTGGCAGCCTAGGTGGCACGGAAACGAAAAAGAAAAATGGGAAAAATGGAAATGATATTTTTAAAAAATTTAGGCAATGAAACGCGTGAGAAATGAGTAAATATAAAAAATATGAAGGTATATATATATATATATATATATATATATATATATATATATATATATATATATATATATATATATATATATATATATATATATATATATATATATATATTCCAAGTTTATAAATAATCAGTTTGTATAGGGCAATTTTTAAATAAAAATATTAACTCTCAACATGATTTTTTCTTATATATAATAATAATAATAATTATTATTATACTTAAAATTAGTAATCATATATTTATAAATTATTAATTTTAGTATTATATATATATATATATATATATATATATATATATATATATATATATATATATATATATATATATACTAAAAATTATTAATAACATATTTATAAATTATTATTTTTAATAATAATAATGATTAATAAATATTATTTATAAATATGTGATTAATAATTTTTAGTATATATATATATATATATATATATATATATATATATATATATATATATATATATATAAGTGTGTTTGGAATTACTTTTTGGGGTTAAAAAAGCATTTTTAAAATTTTTTTAATTTTATTGACTGATTTTTATTTTTTTTTATAAACTGTTTTTTCAAACCTGCTTCTGGAAAAAGTATTAATTTATCTGCTTCTACTTAAAATCAAATTTAAAAAGCAGTTTTTAAAAAAATATAAAAATTTTTATTGAAAAACGCTTTTGCCAAACGCAATGCCAAACGGACATATATATATATATATATATATATATATATATATATATAAAAGGAAAAATTAAGTCAGGAGCAAATATTTTTATTTAAAAATTGATATGGACAAATTAATTTTTTTTAAACTTAAAAATAAATTTTTATTTGTAAAAATGAATTTTTAATTTTTTCAAATTAAAAAAACATAATTAAAATATTTTAATGAAATTTTCGTAAATTTTCAAATAAAAGAAATTTTCAAAACTTGAAAACATAACCTTACATGAATTTCCGTACAATATAGCTGGCAGCCCAAGACTTCAGGAAAAAACAAAAAGGCCTGTTCTCTCCCTCATACTGGTTCACCCACTCTTCTCCTTCATTCAACCGACTGATCCTTCGTCTCAAAAACTTCGTCTCCTTTCAGATTTTTCCTTTCCTCACCACCTCAGCTCTCCCTCTCTCCTCTTTCTACCCAGAAAAGACCCAAACAGAAGGATATTCTTTAGATCTCTCTCCCACCAACAACTCACCTTCACTCTCTCGCCTCTCTTATCTCAAGAATCCAGAGCCAAACCTGTTGAATCTCTAGTCTCTTTCCCTCTTTGGCACACTCACTCGAGGAGTGAACACAAATTCTCGATTCAGACTGACCACTCAAACTGATGGACCCATTTCATTGTGTTTGGATTTGTTTGATTTTGAATCGTTTCAAGGGTTTGGTCTCCTTCAATGGTTTGAGATTTCGGTGTTTGCTATTTTCATTTTTGGTGCTCAAAAGGCAAAACTTAAAATCGGGTCTGGTCTAGTGATAAACGCAGATTTGGGTAACGATTCTTGCCCATTAATCTGGTTGTTATTGTTTGCTTATGGTATTGTTTGTCTTAAATTGGTATCTATATTCACTATTCTATTGGTTTCTTTCCTTTTATTGAATTGGTGATTGTTGGGATTGTGTGTTTTCGATTTGTCGCCATTTGTTTGAAGAAAATGGGGTCTGGTTTCGATTGGTGCTTGGCCTGGAATTTTTTTTTTGTTTTGAGCTCGATCGATTGTGTTTTTATTCAGTTCTGTTAGATTACACGAATTTTGGCTGGGATTTTCATCGAATTTTGGCAATTCTGTGATTTTTGCATTTCAGGTCTAATCTCCACTTTTGGTATCAAGCCTTAACTCATTATTATTATTATATATATATATATATATATATATATATAGATTTCTGAGTTTGATGAATATGATCAAAATCCCATTATTTTTAAGGTTGTTTTTTCCATGATGAAGTCCATTTATTATATATACATATATGCACATCAGTGTTTTTTTTTTTTTAATGAATGTGGGAGCCTGCAATTCGGACTTGTGGAATTTTTAGGAATGTTGAATGTTCTATATGCAAATTCATGATTCCTTGTTTACTGTTTGAGCTGAAAAATAGTTATTTTAAAGGAAAGGGTTCTGGTCTTTGCTAAATTTTAATGTGAAATTGAGTTTTGGAGCATGAAATAATTGTTTGATTGATGCTGTCCCTTGCTTAAGTTATTGGAAATTAAATAAAAGAGGGTTTGGTTATTTGGTTTTAGATTGAAAATTAAATGATTGATTTTATTATTAGTCTGTTTTATTTAGTTTTATGGATTTGTTTGAATAGTAGGTTTTAGTTGACAAATGGAGAATAATATTTTGATTTGGGTTAAATTTTAAAATAATAATCTGAAGATAGAATTTCTGTTTATTATTAAGTATTGATTTGTATTGGTTTTGGTGGAGACAAGAAGGGAAAGGGCACTTCTATTTTCTAAATGCTATTTTATGGATATTTTTTGTATTTACTTTGCTGGTGTTAGAGGCTCCATTGTTTGTTTCTTTTGCTGTTATTTCTAGACATCTGCTAGTTTATGATGGTAATTGACAATTTTACTGGCTTATTAGTAACTGAGTTCTAGCCAGAATTAGCAGACTATTTTAATTGAGTTTTGAATGCTTCAATTATATTTGAAAATAGAAAAAAAATATTTATTTGGCGCTTGTAGGACTTGTTTTGATTTAATGACTAAAAAAAAATTAAATGGGTTTTTATTTATATATATATAATTTTAGGATGCTTGTTTTATCTGAGGGCCTCTTTTGCTAATAGGAGGACTGAGTTGCCGTATCCTTCTCGCGGGCTCATATTCGTGACGGAGTTGCCATGTGTAAAGGAGACGACCCATTATCAAAATTATTTTTCAAATAAAAAAAATATAAAGTTGAATCAATTTGATTTTAATTATTGAAAAATAAAATGAATTTTTGATTTTGGGCTTAATTAGAAAATATAATAAATTCTCTATTTCATATTTATGTCATTTAAATTTCTTTTTAAGAATATATATGTATATATGTAATCAAATGATAACAATATAACAAAGGAGTGAAAATGATTTTTGGGCGATGACGAAGATGAGACTCGTAAAAATAGTATTCTTAAGTGGGAGTGTTATAATTTTAGGGATGCAAATTTTAGAATTAAATAATTTGATTTGGTTTGATTTAAAATTGCTATCATTTTTCTAAAATTATATTAAAATAATATTTTTCAAAATTAATTTTGGATCTCTAATCACTTCGATAATTAAGCAATTTCATTTCAAAGTTCAAAATAATTATGATAGTTAATTTTAAATTTTGAATCAATCTATTTAGCTTCTAACTTTGGTGTGCTAAAATTAAGCTGCTTCTTAAGAGATTTATGAAAAATAAATCTTGAGCCAATCTTTTTTTTAAAAAAAATAAAAAATAATAAGACCTTCCTTGAATTTTGGTTTTTTTAAGTTTATTATAATTTAGTTATTTCACAATTTATATCCCTTTTTAAAATTTATATTTACTTTTTATTTTATTTTCGGTAAGATGTGGCTTTGGGTTTTGTTTTGTGTTTTTTTTTTTAGTTTATTAGTTATTAGGTTTCTTATTGTATTTTGTAATTTTATATTCATTTAATTTTAACTTAATTATTGTAATATAAGAGCTTATTGTATTGTATTCTTTCTTTAAAAATTATTAAATAATTCTTTCTTTTCTATAAATGTCTACTTTACTTTCATTTCAATTTATATTCTTTAGTTTCAATAATCAATTATACTTTCATTTAAAAAAAATAATAAAATGCTGAACATTTTCTCCACATATCTGCGACTCCTGAACTTTTCTTTGAATAGAGAAAGCTTTCCAATTGAGCATTTTAAAATAATTCAATACGTGATGATTTCATTGATTTTTATATTTAAAATAATAATTTTTATATTTCTTTCGCCATTAATGTTATGATGTCCGAAAATATTGTGACAGAGTGATTAATAAATCTATTTTGATATATTAAAACTCTCGTGAACAAGACACAAGTGATATAAAAATTAAAATTTTTATAAGTGATAGTGACTTCATATATTATTAGATGAATGTATCTGAACTTAAAATAATTTGAATTTAAATATTTTAAAATAATCGTTTTATATGAAATTTTTTTTTTATTTTTATATTTATATTGAAGTTTAAAGTTATAGATATTTATGAAATAAAATTTGAATATTGATATTAATATTGATATTTATTTATATTAATATATTAATATTGATAAATTAAATTTATATTGATATTTGATGATATATATATGATCTATTTATATTGTTATATTGATATTTGAAATGATATAAATCTATTCATATTTTTATAGTGGTATTTGAAAAGATATTGATTTGATTAAATTTTAAACATTGATATTTGAAATGACGTATATATTTGGTTATGTTTTATGTGGATATTTGTAATGGTATAAATTTATTTATATTGTCATATTAATATTTTTAAGTAAAGGAAATATTTTATGAAATAAAATGTGAAGCCTAACCGGTTAGTGGGCATTGGTTTGACTCTCAAAAGAAATTTTTTTAGTTTTTAAATACATTATTACGTGGACGTTCAGATTTTTTAAACATCAAATCAATACCCAATTTCAAAAAATAAAAAAAAAAAAACTGGCATGTCAATTTTTAGTGGTGTTGTTGGCCATTTTGGTGGTTGATCTCTTGTTTGCCTTTTAAAATTTTAATTTTGCCCTTAAGTAAGATTTTTTAGCTTTTTGAGCTTTACCCTTCCTTGTATTTTCATTTTTCCACTTTCTAAATTAGTCTCATCTTTTTTTTTTTTTTTTTTTTTTTTTTTATAAATGCCCCCTTCATTCTTTCATTTTTCTCATCTTTTGAGTTAAGGTGGCTAGTTATCCTCTAATATCTTTTTTTCTTCTATTTAACCACTTTCTAATTAATTAATTAATTATCTCATCTTAATTAAGTCAATTAATTTTTTTAATTAACCAAAACTTTTTTTTAAATTAAAATTAATTACTCAATTAATTAATTAATTTTTTTAATTAAATAATTAATTATTTTTTTTAAAATCAAATTAATAATATTTTTTCAAATTCACTCTTTATCCAAATTAATTAATTAATCTTTTTAATTAATTAATCTATTTATCTATTTTATCACATTAATTAGTTAATTAATCATTTTAATTAATTAATTAATCTCCAATCAATTCAATTGCTTGGATTCGATAAAAAGGAACTTCAGTCCGATAAAATATTTTGCTTGTCAAAATTAAAGGTATCAATTTTTTTCTCTCATCTATAATCCAAATCAAATCAATCAATTTAATTAACTCTTAAACTCTTCCACTTAATTATGAAATGAACCATGTGAGTTTTGATTTTTAATCAATGGAGTACGTAGACATGTTTGAAATTTAAATTCAAACTTCAAATCCAATTTCAAATCAATTTTATTTTCCATTTATTTGCAATTGCAATTATCTATTTTTATACTTTTTGTAAATTTGAGTAATTATTTATTTGATTTTTTTGAAGTTAAGGAGTGATTCTGTGATTTCTCTAAAATCTATAAAGACTAGAGGGAACAATCTCCTTGGCTTATGGATGTTTACTTGCTTTATTTCTTAAATTCTCTCATGTATTGCATAATTATGTCATACTCATGTATTTTAATTATTATCTTATAATCACAATTCATGAAACTAATTTTTAAATCAAATTAAAATTAAAAGTTAAATCGTGATTATTTAATAAAAAACCTAGTTATTGAGCTCAACACATAGTTCGAGACTAGTGATTTTATCTTTCTATAAATTAATTAACTAAAATTAATGAATTAGAGTCACAAATGACTTTTTTCTTAATTTTTTCATTTTAAAAAATAAATTAAGGTGTTGATTCATGAAATCATTTTTCAAAACCATGAATCAATTTTCTGAGCGATAGCTGCTTCAATTGTGAGCACTGAAGTTCGTTTCATAAACTCTTTAAAAATCGCTTGCCTTTTCTTAAGGCAAACTTTTTCCCAAGCAAGGGAGAGGGATTTGGGTGAGGTCTTATAGTTGGTAGCTCCACTGGAGATTTGTTGTTATCTTTTTTTTTTTTAATAAAATGGAAAATAAGAGAATTCTTATTTAGTTAATGAATTTTTTTCAAAATAATATTCTTTTGTCTCATTAAATATAATTTGACTTTCATACACCACTTTGCATAATAAAGGCTAATTACCTAAACTTTAGCTTTAGGATAGCTTTTAGATGGTGAGTAGTATTAGATGACAACTCTCGTTGATATTGGGAGATAGCTAAAACATTTCATCTTGTAACAAATCTTCAATTATTTTGGCGGTATAACGAGTATTCAGTACTGTTTGACCTACACGAGACTCCTTGCCTCACATGTGATTAGATACATCGATGCTTTAATGGGATGGAGATCATAAACTAAGCTATCTTTTCATCCTTGTGCATATAATTGCTTTAGCTTTTGACATTAGGTTCTATGTACCGCAGTAATTGATACTCTTGTGTGCATATTCATGAAATCTTTTTTAGTATGCATCATGTCATAATTATACATACATAACATGCGAAATTAGACATGGTAAATCCTCAAACACTTTAAAGACCTAAACCAGTGGTTCGTCACCCAAAACACAGTGACCACACTCACCCTGTCAACCTTTAAATATGGTGACCAATCATGTGGAAGGAATTCTTTTTCTAATACACTTTCATATTCATATTCCTTTTTTCTTCACAATTCTGTATTCTTATTCGTTTTTGTGTCTGTTTTCTATTTCCAAGGTATTAATGGCCAATATTTCTAGCTCTTTTTACCAAGACGCGATGAGCATCTTTTTCACCGACCTCCTTTAGAAATAAGAGGAGATTTTTTAAGTTGCACTTACCACAGCCCTTAAGACCAAGCAGACACATTCACCAATGTACTTAACATTTAGTTTTCCACCTTTGCTAGTGCTTTAAACTCTTAATGCCAATCCATCATTAATGAGGTCAAGGAAATGACTAATGACACCATCACTCCTCCCTCTGCTCTGCTGGCTTCCACTCAAGCTGAAACCAGCTATGTCTCTATTTTTACTCCTCCCATTATTGATCTCATTGATAAAAGGAATGCTCTTGAAACACTTGCCTCTCCTCCTTTACATGTGAGGATGGAGATCCTAGTGGGATGGAGAACTAGCTATGCCTTCATTTTTACTTCTCCTCATTAGGCACATCGATGCTTTAGTGGGATAGAGATTCTAAACTAAGCTACTTTTTCACCCTTGTGCATATAATTGCCATAGCCTTTGACCTTAGATTTTATGTACCATAATAATCGATACTCTTGTGTACATATTTATGAAACCTTTTTCGGTATGCATCATGTCATGATAATGCATACATGACATTAGAAACTTGACAAGATAAATCCTCAAACACATTAAAGATCCAAGTTGGTGGTTTGTTACCCAAAACAAAGTAACCAAACTCACCTTGTCAACCTTTAAATTTGATGATTAACCATGTGGAAGGAATCCTTTTCCTAACACACTTTCATAATCATATTCCTTTTCTCTTCACAATTATGTATTCTTATTCGTTTTTCTACCTGTTTTCTATTTTCAAGTTACCAATGGCTAACACTTTCAGCTCTTTTGACTAAGATGCGATGAACATCTTTTTCACCAATCTCCTTAAGAAACAAGAGGAGATTTTCCAAGCTGCACTCACCACAGCCCTTAAGACCAAGCCGACATATTCACCAATGCACGTAACACTCAGTTTGCCATCTTTACTAGTGCTTTCGACTTCTAATACTAATCCATCATTAATTAGGTCAAGGAAATAACTAATCCCACCATCACTCTTCCCCTTGCTCAGTTGGTTTCCACTCATATGGGAACTAACTATACCTCCTTTTTTACTCCTCCCATTATTGATCTCATCGATAAAGGGAATGCTCCTGAAACACCTGCCTCTCCTCCTTTAGATGTGAATACTACTGCTCTCGCTCATTGCAAATCCTTTTCAAAGTAGAGATCTCTCTAGCTTTCCCGAAGCTAAGAAATTGATAGAGAAGTTTAAAGCCTTAGAATGATCCAGCAAAAATATCAAAAGGCATGAAGACATGATAGATATTAATTTTCTTGCTCTTTTCCTGAGCGCACGAGTTCCACTCAAGTTTAAAATGCCCATAATGGACAAATTCAATGGCACAACTTGCTCATAAAGCCACCTTAAGATGTATGTAGCCTCTATGAGACCATTTGGCATGGATGACTAGTTTCTTACTCAGTTATTTCAACAATCTTTAACCAGGGTTGCTGTCAAGTGGTTCTTAGATCTCGATCAGAACCATAAAAAAACATGGGATGACATCTGCAATGCTTTTGTTAAGCAATATTACTATAACATTGAAGTAGATGTTAATTGTCAAGACTTAGAGACCACTAAGCAAGGTTAAAGAGAGTCCTTCACCACGTTCCTTATAAGATGGAGGGCCAAAGCAGTCCAAAAAGTGAACCGTCCATTTGAACTAGCACAAATTGACATCATTGTCAAGAATCTCCTCTCTAATACTAGACGTATTTGCAATACCTCCCCAATTTCAGAGAGTAGATTAAAGGACATTATGACCAGTTGAAGGCCATTGATAAAAAGAGAATGGATGCTTGTGAGGTCTCGTTCGAGCACCGATCCAATCCGTTGAGAAATCAGAATGCTCTTCGGGAGAAACTCCATGATTGGAATTCGCTGTGAGTTCAGAAAATTGAGTTTTGCAATTTGTTATTTGTGAAAAGAGTCGCCACTTTAATTTACTTGTTTTAATTGGAAAAATTAAAGAAAATCCAAAATGATTGACTCTAAAAAAAAATATTTGATTTATCTCAACAAAAAAAGCACTAATCTGCGAGTGACAAAAGATGGCTGGGGGATCAGGTTTTGATAATTATACAAATTGAGAAAATATGATTTTTTTCAGTTTGGCTAAAAGTTGCAAAATAATTCTTAAAAAGATAATTTTTGTGTATGTATGAACAAGAATAAAATAATGAATGTAACAGTTATATATGACAAAATGAAATGAAATGACAATTGCAAATGAATAAGTAAAGAATAAATCCTATTTAATTATTACAAAACCAAAACGGGATAAAATAAAGATGATCTTTTCTCTAACTCTTATGGGTACTAGGAAAAGTATACATTACTCAATTAAGTTAAAGAAATGAAAATACAAAATTAAAAATAAAGTATTAATACAAAGGAATAATAAAGTTTAGGGGGAAAATGTTATTAAAATTTTTTTAGAGTTGATGTCTTACAGAATGGTAGTTTGTGTATCCTATTGAATAGGAATCGAATCTCACGCAGTTCTTCCTTCTTACGAAGGAGAGATTCTGGAAACAATGTTGATTTGATTTATTAATTTAATTCTGATTTTTAAATTAATAAATTTTAGATTTTTTCTATTTTAGAGTTAAAGAGAATTTTAGATTTGAGAAAGAAGGAATTATACCTTTGTTTTTCTTGATTTTCGGATGAACGGAACGGGTTTAGCTCCGGATCTAAGCTCTACCTTGGATTTGGAACCCTGAAGTTGAACTTTAATAGTAAAAGGTTAGCAAAACATAATAATAAATGTAGATTAAAAGAAGTAGAAACAACAGATTTTAGTATCAAATTTCAAATAGAATTTTAGCACAATGAGTAAAGCAATATAGGACAGTTTTTGCCTCAAAATTCCCCCCAAATAGTTGAAATGAGGGCTCTATTTATAGAGCAGCTGGAAGGATGCTACAAGATTCTGGCAATGGCATCGATAGCTCATTGGCCTGCTGGGAGGCACTAATGGCTCGCCCACCACGTCCTGCCCTATCGCTAGCAAGCCAAGGGTGTTGCTCGATGTGATGGCATGCTTGGTGCGTCACTAAGTCAATAGTTCAACCTAGTTTCGTACTGCTTTGGCCAGTTTTGGTTCATTTTTTATTCGATTTGAGCCCGGTTTGATTATATGGGTTTGTAACTGAAAACCAGTCGATTAGAGGTGAAAGATTCAGAAAATTTATTTTTCAACAGGCACTACCCCCTTGACCCCTGCTCATTAATCGGTTAGTAGGGCTGCCGTATGCGTAGTGCACTAATCTTAACAAGTTTCAAGGTGCGGTCAAATCCCAAAGGTGCAATTTTGAGGGCTCACAATGCTGTGTATAAAATTTAGGGTTATTAATAGAGACCTATTAGGTAGTTCAGTAAGCAGGTGAAAGACTAGTGTTTACAAGAAGGAAAAGATCGAAACTTTTGTTCATGATCGCAGAGAAAAGTTCAGACCGAATTACGCTATATTGTACATGCTCAAGAAGATTCTATTCGACGGATGCGCTATCTTCATAAACGTGGACGGAAGCAAATTATCCCATCCTGACAACCTATAGACACATCATCTTAATGACATATGCATTTCATTTACATTTTCATGCATCTGCATTAGAACTACGTGGACTTGATTCTCCTCAAAAGAAATGACAGAAAAGTGTAGTAAGAGATATGGAGGCAGCCTGACTAGGATGAGGTCTAAATCATAATATAAAATATTTTGTTTGCATCACATTCGTTTTCTCTGTGTCTAATATATTATTCACTTAATTCTTTTGCCTAAACCAAAAAAAAAAAAAAAAAAAAAGAGACAAAAAAGACAAAAAAAAAAAAAAACAAAAAACAAAGAAAAAGAAGAAAGAAGAAGAAAAAAATGCTCGTTAAGCTAAAAACTTGAAAGAGCAGCTTAAGCAGAAATTAGAGCAAAAGCAAAAGATGTCTCATTTAATTGTGATTAAATTTTGCAAAATATAAACTCATCATTATGTAAAAAAGGATAGTCTTTGAAGTCCTCTATAGCTTATTTTGTATCATATAGTCCTGTCAATCTGCAAGTATTTTGAACAAAAAGTAAAAAATGTCATGTTTGAAGTTATGGTTTAGCCAGTCCTCCTCTACTTCCTAACATCTCTTGTATCCTTGTCAGAATTAGAGCCTGCCATAGTCTCCTCAAATGGGCACACTCCTCCTTCAAGTCTTTGTAGCACCCTCTGCCGCAGCAGTAGAAGTACCAACATAATCAGAATTGCTCACCATAGCAGTATTGAAAACTCTCTCTTGAGTACTAGTAGTTCTGAAACTGTTTCAAAAAATCTTCCTTTGCAGTTCAGAAATTGTAGTACCCTTTTTTGCCTTAATAATAGTAGTCCTTTGAACCACTACTGTAATGTTATTCTATTTCCTTACTGCAGTCACAACATCTTTTGTCACCGTCATCGTAGTCTGAGTCACTGCTATAGCTAGTGGTGTTACATCTCCCATAGATCCTTGAGTCTTTTTTTAAAGATTAGGCCACCCCTTTTGTCTATGTTGTAGTCCTCTCACCACTAATGACTTCTCCTACAGTATCTTTCTCCTTAATTGTATCACCTTTTATTACCCTTAGCAGGATAGCCTGGCGCTCTTTCTCAATTGGCTAAACCACCTTTATCAACCACTTGTCATACCTCTCTTAGCTAACTGCCCTAATAGCTTCGGTAATAGAAGCTGTGATCCGCGCAAACTCCAAGAAGAGAACAGCTGGGGGCATATCTTGAGTCTGCCTCATTTGCCTCAAAACTCTCATCCCTTGGTGGAAGATCATTCAAATTAAACCCAAAAAGCAAACCACTCGATAACTATGGCCTTTGGTTATGAAAGATCCAATCCCTTACCATTGGTAGTGCCAAAATGTGTCTTTCAGGAGAAGTTGCCAGCAACCATCCTATCTGATATCTGACCAAGTCTCAATAAGATATATGCAGATTGAAAAGCAAAGGCCACTGCCTAAAAATAAGTTACATCTACAAAATAATCTAAAACCTAAAACTAGACACCTACAAAGCGTAAGAACAGATAAATTTTTCTTATTTAGAGAATAATTGGCAAAATAGTCCATCTTTCTAAATCCCCAATAAAGTAATCAAAACTCATAAGTGTATTCGCTAGCACAACTCTAACCACAAAATGCCTCTGTTTCATTTACAAATACCAATCCTGCCACTATGGCATTGTCCCAATTAGTGAACTCATGAAATAGGTATTCGAATCTCAAACAGAAAACTAAGGCCCTCATTTTAAATCTCTGCCTCTCTTATATCTTCCTGCTCATCAGGATCATGAAACTTCTCAATCACAGCAGTCAAATTCACTGGACTATCACTAATCACATCCTAAGGTAAGTCTAAAAATTCTCAAAAAATACAGAAAATGCCAACCTTTGAACTTTGGCACCACTATAGTTGCATTTGAGTTGTAACTAAGCTATAGCATTGAACTTTCCAAAGGTAGGATGCAACTCTTTAGTAGCAACAAAACAAAAATGACGAGCCACTAGATTCCAAAACCTAAATCAAGACCTCAAAAAAATCTCAATCCATTCAAACTCCTCATAATGCTATCATGGTAACTATTCCATACCAACCCAATTTGAGTTCCTCAATCTTGTCGAATTTCTCAGTCCACAAATACATGGCTCCACAAACATAAAAATCATATGAAAAAAATTGCATTCATAAAGCAAATGTGTGAATTCACCCTCTTGCATCAATGTAATCATCCATTATAGGTATCATCACAAATCATCTAAGGCATAGAAATTAAACAAAAGGTCTATAAATCCTGAAACATGTATACATGAACATGCATTATCTACCACAAACACATGCATATGCAACTATTCGCAGCCATGCACAATCATGCATAAGCTAGGCTAAGAGCCTCTGCTAAAGTTGACTAGTACTTCCTCAGAGTTGATCGACATCTCATAAAACTGGCAAGTGCCTCTTTGAAGTTAAATGATACCTGTCCAAATCTAATCAATGAAGTGTGACTTCTAGAGTCTTTTTAATCCTAGCAAAGTTCTTTCTAGCCTTCCAAAAGGCCTAACTCCTCAGATTCAGAAGCCTAAGTTTCTTCAGTGCAACCAAAACCCTATAAAAATCTCTCGAGCTGACTCACCATAGGCCGAGGCTCTCCTCTTATCAAAATCTTATCTCTTGAGCCAACTCACCATAAGTTGAGGCTCTCCCTTTACCAAAATATTTTTAGAGTTTGTCGAGTTGACTTGCTATAAATTAAGGCCCTCCTCCTACCAAAATCCTTTTAGAATTTCTCGAGTTGACTCGCCATAGGCCGAGGCTCTCCCTTTCCCAAAATCTTGTCAGAATCTCTCAAACCGATTCGCCATAGGCTGAGGTTCTCCTCTAGAAATCTTTTCAGAATCTCTTGAGTCGACTCATCATAGGTCGAAGCTCTCCCTTTATCAAAATCTTGTCAGAATCTCTCGAGTCTACTCGCCATATGTTAAGGCTCTTCTTTCATATAATTATCTTATCCAAAATTCTCTTCTACCTATAAGTGTCTAGAAACAGGGCTATCCTCCTATCAAAATCTTATCTCTTGAGTCGACTCACCATAGGCTAAAGCTCTCCCTTTACCACAATATTTTTAGAATCTGTCGAGCCGACTCGCTATCGATTGAGCTCTCCTCCTACCAAAATCTTTTTAGAATCTCTCGAGTTGACTCGCCATAGGCCGAGGCTCTTCCTTTACTAAAATCTTGTCAGAATCTCTCAAACCAATTCGCCATAGGCCAAGGCTCTCCTCTACAAATCTTTTCAGAATCTCTTGAGTCGACTCATCATGGGCCGAAGCTCTCCCTTTATCAAAATCTTGTCAGAATCTCTTGAGTCTACTCGCCATATGTTAAGGCTCTTTTTTCACATAATTATCTTATCCAAAATTCTCTTCCACCTATAAGTGTCTAGAAACGACCACCTAGATATCTATGTGGTTTTTTTTCCATGTCTTTTATCCGAATCCATCAATTTCACCCATGAACATCAAGAAACGATCATTTAGACATCCATGTGGTTCATTTTTCAGTCTCTTTTATCCAAATTCATCAATTCCACTCATAAATGTCTATAAACGATCACATAGACATTTATATGGTTTTGCTTTTCACATCTTTTATCTAGATCCATTAATTCTACTAATAAATGTCTAGAAACGATCACCTAGACATCTATATAGTTTTACTTTCCACATCTTTTACCCAAATCCATTAATTCATCCAAAAATATCTATCCATTTGATTAATTTTCTTGCTTCCATTTATTAGCCATATTTTTTACCCATAAATATTTAGGAATGATTGCTTAAACATCCCATCTTCCTTTTTTATCTATGTCTCTCACTCAAACATGGATCTAAACATCACTTTGGTTCCCTATATCAACCCAACTCTTAAGTTTACTATTATTATAATTTCCTTACAAAAAAGATAATTATGATGAGGGGGCAACTGTGAACCTTTAATTTTGTACCTTCATTATTCGGTTACAACTTAGCACTTGCTAAGTTTTGTGTGCTATGCATAGCTGGTACAACGGTCTCACTAGCAATTAGCGGGAGGTGGTTGCTACCCCTAAAAGAAAATTTTTTAACCTTCAAATACATTGCTATTCGAATACCCAAATTTTCTAAACGCCAGACTAATAACTCTAAAAAAAAAAAAACTGTCACGTCAGTTGTCGTTAGAAACATTGGCGGCTCTGCCCAGAGGCCCAGTAGTGCCACCGGCCTCTCCGGTGGCTAGTTTCCTCTTTGCCCTCCAAAATTTTGATTTTGCCTTTCAATCTAATTTTTCCAGCATTTCCAGCCCTACCCTTGTCTTTTCACTTTTTCACTTCCCAAATTACTTTCATCCCACTTTTTCTATAAATACCCTCTCAATTCTTCCATTTTTCTCATCCTTTGAGTTAGAGTGGATAGCTATCCTCTAATTTCTATCTTCTTCTCCCTCCAACTACTCTCTAATTAATTAATTATTTCACCCTAACTAAGTTAATTAATCTTTTTAATTAATTAAAACTCTTTTTTTAATTTAAATTAATCACTCAATTAGTTAATTAATCTTTTTAATTAATTAATTAATTAATTTATCACCTTTTTTAAAATCAAATTAATTCTTTTTTTTTTTTAGATCCACCCTTTGTCCAAACAAATTAATTAATCTTTTTAATTAATTAATTCATCCATCCATTTCATCATATTAATTTTTTTAATTAATCATTTTAATTAATTAATTAATCCCCCAATCAATATAATCACTCGGTCCTGATAAAATGAAATTTCAGTATGATAAAACACTCTGCCCATTAAAAGTAAATGTATCGGTCTTTTTCTCTCATACATAAACCCAAATTAAATCAATCAATCTAATCAATCCATAAACTGCTCCACTTAATCATGGAATGAATTACGTGGATTTTGATCCCCATTTAAAATGGTATGTACAAGCATTTAAAATTTAAATTTAAACCTCAAATCCAATTATAAATTAATTCTATTTTCCATTTATTTTCAATTGCAATTATCTATTTTTATACTTTTTGTAAATTTGAGTAATTATTTATTTGATTATTTTGGAGTTAAGGAGCGATTTTGTGGTTTTCCTAAAATCTATAAGGACTAGAAAGAACACTCTCCTTTCTTATGGATGTTTATTTACTTTATTTCTTAAATTCTCTCTTGCATTTCATAACTATATCATGCACATATATTTTAATTATTATCTTATAATTACAATTCATGAAATGTATTTTTAAATCAAAATAAAATTAAGAGCCAAATCGTGATTATTTAACAAAAAAATCTAATCCTCAAACTCAATTTTGTTCGAGACTAGTGATTTTATCATTGGATAAATTAATTAACTAAAACTAATGAATTGGAGTCACGAATGAGTTTTTCCTTAATTTTCACATTTTAAAAAATAAATTAAGATGGCAACTCCCGAAATCATTTTTCAAAACCACAAATCAATTTTATGAGCGATAACCACTCCAATCGTAAGCACCGAAGTTCGTTCCATAACCTCCTTAAAAATTGCTTGCCTTTCTTTGAGGCAAATTTTTTTTCAAGCGAAGGAGGGGCATTTGGGCAATGTTTCACACCACTAGACAGCAGCACATGTGCCATTCCACCAAGATGCTAGCAAAGATTTTCAAGCTAAATTTTGGCCACTTTCTAACCTCCATTTTTGACAAAACTAGTACGATTAGACTCTTTATAATTACAGCTTTAATTTGGTATGTCATTTACTAATTTTTGACAGCTTTTATTTTTTCTAAAATATGGTGACTTTTAAGGCTGTGGACACCATTTTTGGCAATTTTCTGGCAAGTGTCAGAAAGTGAAGGGTATTTTTGGATTCCTCAAGAAACAAATTATCCGTTGGTACCCTTGGAATATGACTACACCACAATTCAAGTTTTCCAGTGACCGGATTTCGGCGACCCTTGAAACAGACATTTCTAGATAGTAGCTCTAGCTTATTAAACCAAGTCACATGGTATAAATCCCGACTCCTAATTGTATACAGATAATAAGTTATGAATTTATTTATAAGAATTTAGATAAATAGTTTATTACAAATAAATTGATTAATTTGAGTAGTAAACTGAGGTAATTATTAATTATGTGATTATTGAGCAATATTCATGAATAATTGAGATATTGAAATAATTATTGGCAAAATTAATTATTTTGGATAATAAGTTGGAATTCGTTTGATGAGAATGGCAGATGAAATTTTTGTATTGAAGGTCCATATTGGACAATTTGATAGTCATATTATGGATATTGTGGATAAATTAAATTTATTATAATAGGAGGTTAAGTCTAATTTAAAAGAAATGTTACCGAAATTTCAATAATTAATTCAAAGTTAAATAACAAAGAAATGGTATAATAATATCTGCTAATGTCATTATGTCCTTAGGAGAATTTCAAAGTAGAATTCAAAGGATAACAATAAGAAGTAAGTATTTAATGTAATAATAATCTACAGTTTAGGTGAATGAAGAGCACATGTTATTATATTTAAATTCAAAATATTTAAAGTTAATAAAATACTATTATTGCTTAATTAAAAAGGCATATTTATGGTGATATTGAATTCCATTATTTATTTATAAGTCATAAATTGTTAAATGTTAAAATGCATTATTTTGAATTTTTATTGATTTCCTAAAATATATAAATTTGATTAATGCTCCAATAAATGTGTTTCCGAAAGCCTTGTTATAAAATGTTAAATATTTCTAAAGTATTGATTAAGGGAATTCTAATGCTTTATGAGAAATTGAAGAGTTATCCAAAGTGGTTAAAGTTTGTATATAAGTGCCCCCTTTATATATATATATATATATATATATATATATATATATATAGTTCCCATGGTTAAATAAGTGAACTAAAAATATGAAAAATTATATGTATAATATTAAATTGATAATCAAAATCCTACTTAATCAAGAATTACCTATAGTTATTAGTAATATAAATGTTCATTAAATTGTTAGCCCTAAATACAGAAAGAACCATATTCATGTTTTATGTGCTACCTAGAGCAACTCTTATCTACCAGCATATGATAAATTATTTTGTAAATATATGCGAACCATAAAAGTCAAGTGAGCCAGCTAAATCTTAAGAATTATAGAAATTCTAAATTTCCTTCTTAAAAAGTGTTAGCCTTAATACAGAGATCCTCATCTGATATGGCTAAGACATCATATTGTATGTACACAAGAATCAAATTATATACTGTGATATGAGGGTATGTTCTAAAAGGAGCCTTTGCCTCGAGTATGGCAAAATGCCTCTACCCCAAATTTAAGGGAGCTTTATTCTTTTGGTATGCTATAAAAAGCCTCTGCCTTAATTATATGGGAGCATGCTCATATCAAGAGCCTTTACTTTGGGTATGCTCAAAAGAGCTACTAATTGTATTGTAACCCAAAAATTGGAATCCTTTTTCATTGTTACCCATCTAAATTGATTATGAGATTCATAAACTTGTCATCCAACTTAAAGAATTTAAGAAAACAACGTGTCTTGAGATAAAAATACGATTAGATTTCATATCAAAGCAGATGAAAGAGTGATGGGAAAGAGAAAAGCAAAGGTAAACATAGGGTCTTGATTGTGGTTTGAGTTTATGATTTCTGTAAGGATGAAGCCAAGGGTAACACAAGCAACCAAGGACTTGAAGAGAGGTGCAATTGGGTTTGTGACCAAAGAGTTTGTTGTAAGGTGTATTGTTGTTAAGAATGGGTGTTGGCATGTGGTTTATCATGTAAACTGCACTTTCAAAGGCATGAGACAAAAAATGAAAGGGTATAGTGGCATTATGAAGAAGTGTGAGACCAATTTCAATTATATAGCGGTGCTTATGTTCAATTGACCCAATATGTTTAGGTGTGCAGGGAGGAGAGGTGAGATGTTGTATACTATGATGAGCTAGAAATTAAGAGATGTAAGTCCTCACTTGAGCATCGGCCTGATCGACTATAGGAAATCAAAATGCTCATTCAGATTTAGTCTCACAATGAAACCCTCATGTTTAGATTAGTTGATCTTGAAAATGATTTTGGGAGTTACCACCCTAATTTATTTTTAAATGGAAAAAATAAGGAAAAATCTATTTGACTCCAATTCATTAATTTTCAATTAATTTACCTAAGGATAAAATCACTAACCTCGAATCAGGTTGAGTTCGAGGATTAGGTTTTTGGTTTTAAATAATCGTGTTTTGGCTCTTAAGATTAATTTGACTTAGAAAAATTGATTTCATGAATGACATTTGTAAGATGGCAAATAATTAAATGTATGAGCATAGCATAGTATGAATGTATGGTGCATGAAAAATTAATAAAATTATTAAAGTAAATATCCATAAATTAAGAAGAATGTTCGCTCTAATTTTTATGGATTTAGGGGAACCATATAATCACTCCTTAATTCCAAAAATAAATAATTGATTATAATTGAAAGCAAGGGGAAAATGAAATTAATTTTGGGATTAGATTGGTACTTTGGATTTAAATTTTAAACTTGTCTACGTATCTCATTGAATGAGAGATCAAAATCCACATATTTGGTTCCACAATTAAGTGGAGAAGTTTAGAGATTGATTGGATTGATTTATTTGATTTGGGTTTGTGTGTGAGAGGAAAAGGTTGATACCTTTGCTTTTGGAGGGCAAAGGGTTTTACTGGACAAAAATTCCATTTTGTCACAACTGAGTGATTGAATTGATTGGAGGATTAATTAATTAATCAGAATGATTAATTAACTAATTAATGTGATGAAATAGACGGATAGATTAATTGAAATGATTAATTAAGTAATTAGGATGAAAGGTGGATTTATTAAAAAATATTAATTTGATTTTTAAAAAAAATGATTAATTAATTAACTAAAAGGATTATTTAATTAATTAATTGAGTGATTAATTTTAAAAAAGATGATTAGTTAATTAAAATAATTAATTAACTTAGGTTGAGGTGGAGCAATTAATTAGTTATAAAGATTAATTAATTAATTTAGAGACTGATTAGAGGGAGAAGAAGAGAGGAATTAGAGGATAGCTATCAACTCTAACTTAAGGAGTGAATAAAATGGAAGAATGAAGGGGATATTTTTAGGGAAATTGGGTGAGGGCAATTTGGGAAGTGGAAGAGTGAAAATACCAAAAGGGTATGGGTAAAAAGTGGTTGAAAAAGGCAAAAATGAAATTTTCAATGCATAGAGGGCGCGTCCTGTGCAACGTCGCAGGTCAGCCTTGTGGTTGCTAATGTGGTAGGCTTTTTTTTTTTTTATTATTTTTTTTGAGATTGATTGTTGGTTTAAGGTTTAGAAAATTTGGGTGTCCAGGTAACAATGTATTTGAAAGCTAAAAAATTTTCTTCTGGGGGTAGCCTGCTAACTAGCTAGAGGGACCATCGTACCAGCTTTGTGTAGCGCACTAATCTTAGTAGGGGTTAAGATACGGTTACATAATGAGGTTGCAAAATTAAGAGTTCATAAGAGAGAGTTGTATACTCACTGCCACCATCAATATAGACTGTTTTAATTTCAGTATAAAAGTAATTTTCAATGAACTTTTTAAATTTCTCAAAGACAGTAATTAATTCAGATTTTAATTTGAGAGGATAAAACCAGGTGTACTTTGTTAAATAGTCAATAAAAATAACATAATAATGAAAATTACAAAAAGAAGGTAACAGGGGCTGGCTCTTAAACACCTGAGTAAATAATTTGAAAAGGTTTATCACAAATAATAGATGAAATTTTGAATGGCAACTTATGACTTTTGTTACAAATACTAGAATCACACACTTGGGAAATATTAGACTAATCTAAAATAGGAATATTATCGCTAGCTAGGATTTTCTTTTGAACTGAGTGAGACGAGTGACCAAGATGCTGATGTGATAACATAAAGAAGAGAGCAATGAAGGCTGGAGGAGCAAACTTGAATGCTTTATGAGGCGAGATAGAAGATGGCCACTTGTACAAACTATGCCTACTCCAGCCTTTCATGAAGGATGCCTTGGTATTCAAATCCTTAACAAGAATAAAATAAGGAAAAATTTCAATCAAGACATTATTTTTTTTGTAAAATTGAGCAACAAATATTAGGTTTTTTTTTTTAATTTTTTATCAAGGGTGCACATAAAATATTATCTAATATGAATGATGTACTAGGAGAATCAATAGTAGAAGAGCCAAGTGAGTAATAGATATTCCATTACCATTACCGACTATAATCTCCTTGCTTCCCACATAATCTAAATGCATGGAAAGATTCTGAAGATCAGAGGTGATAAGGTGTGTTGTACCTGAGTTAAGAAACCAATTATTAGTGGAATGGATCGAGTCTCCTTCAACCATATTTGCTTGAGGCTGAGTCTGATAAGAGAAGGGTTGTTCTTGAGATCGACAGTCTTTTTCTCTATGGCCTAGTTTATCGCATAGTTGACGAAGAGATTTTGACCTTGATATCCCTGATAAGAATTATAATTCTAAAAAGGTGTAGAAGATTGATTATTCAAGTTGTTCATACCTAGTCCATAAGAGGACTATTGTTGATTAAACTGTGAATATCCAAATTATTGTTGTTAGCCACTTAAATAGTTGTTTCAGTTACATGCAACATTATTACAGACAATATGATTTCCTCCTCTACCTCTACGTCCTTTGGTGTTTGATCATTTATGAGTAAATTAGGTAGTAATTTGCACTTCTTCCTCTTTTGGTTCTCCAATATTTGGATTCAACTTCTCATAAAGTAGCTTGTCATAAAGATCTTTAAATGAGATAAGAGTATCTTGAACATAAATTGCTACTGTTAGTTCTTTAAATTCATCAGACAAACCGTTCAGAGTGTAAGACATGATATGAGCATCATTTAGGGCATGACCTATAAGTGCCAAATCATCAACATAATGGACACCATACGAGTAGGTTGCTACTAATTTTTGTTCCTTTTTATTTATCATAAGTGATGACATAATGGACACCATATGAGTGTTGGAGTGATTAGTATAGCTATTTTCTAATCTGTTCCAAGCATCAGCTAACGTAGTGCAATTGCTGATTATTGGGCTAATTGTACTGTGAATGGTGGTTTGAATGCCTAAAAAAAGGGCAATCCTGATTAGTCTAGGTAATGAAACTAGGGTTGGCTTGTAGTGGACATAGCTAAGAGCCAACAACATACCCAATAAGGCCATAATTGAAAAGGAGATTGGTCATTTGAGACTTCTAGGATGCATAATTTCCTCTGTGTTTTGCAAGTTTGAATGGAATTTGAGAAGAAGCATTGAGAGATATTAAAGTTCCATTAGTAGGGATTATGTTACTTTGTGCCATGGAGGTTATTAATGCTAAAAGAGTCATTGGATTTTTAGTATTGGTTGATGAAGTAGCAGGAGAGGAGATAGAGATTTGACAACTAGTGGTGTGTTTTTCCATTGATTTGTCAAATGGGAGATTAAGAAGATGAAAGAGATGGCTATTGAGACAAGGTAAGGAGATCATTAATTTTCTCCTATCAATGGATAAAGATTGCTATGATACCATGAAGAATTTGGAGAAATTAGATGCTTTATTAACTGATAATCTAACCCTAGTTGACTTATACAATAGGAAACTAAATCAACTAGGAAAGAAATATATCAAAATATTAGTACAAATACATAAGGAAACAAGCTATACGTGGAATAAGCTATGATTGTGCTCTTCACTACTTGCCAGTGAGATCCAAACGTAAAATGGCCAATTGACACTATAGCCATAGACAATTTGTTTCATTGAAATTCATTATAACTTGATTATAGTCTCCATGGATTAAAACTATGTATATATGTATATAATGTTTTCTTCTAAATATCTATTTTAATGTTTTGGTTGTATAAAATACTAATTATATATGATCTTTTAATGACATGTTTATTTTATGAAAATGATTAAATTATAAATATAAGTATGATTTCCATAGAATAAATATATTTCTTATATAAGAGTATAAATGGTTAATTTTAAAATTTTTATTTTTTAAATATCTAAATGATATGTTTTATTGACTAATAAAAATTATTTGATTAGAGTTTATCAACTAACATATATGTAATTGATATTAAAGCTAATTATGTATAGTTTTCTTAAATTCTAGAAATTTCCTTTTATGTGTATATATATGAATTTTAACTTGAATATTTGAAGATTATATAGTTATATAGTTTTTAATAAAGTTGTATATTACAAATTATAGAAATTTCAAGATTTATGTATATTTATATGTGTCTTTGAGATATTAATTATAATAGTAAGTTCATATTATTATTTTATACTTATTAAGTATAAAATATTTTGAAAAATATGTTTATTGTTATGAATTAAAGAAAATTATTTTATTTATATATTCATCTAAAAATTTGATACTCTTATTATATATGAATTATGCATTTTGAAGATTTATACAATGATTTATTGATTTGCATAATCTATATAATGAAATTATGAAATTTTAAAGATCTGTATGTATATAATAAATGAATTTCAATGTCTACATTTATATGTTTAAATTAAATGTATATTGTATTAAATTATCTAAGCTGATGGAAATATGAAATTCAAAAAAAAAAATAAATTATTCATATATGATAAATTTAAGATTTCTAATACTTTAGAGTTTTAAATATCTATTTGTATATCACATGCGAGGAGAATTATTATATATGCTCTAATCCTTCCCAAGTTTATGATATTTTAATGAAGACAAGAACCATATGTCATAACTCATAAGTGCTATTCCAATTGCAATTATATGGTAAAACCACTATAACATATGTAGTGCCAAAAATATTCATAACTTCTATTACCAACTGTTATAAATCCTAAAATATATCCTATTATGTTTGAACTCAGGTTTGAAATATGTCTCTAAATCCTCATATATATATATGTGTGTATGTGTGTACACACACACACATATATATATGTGTGTGTGTGTATGTATATATAGATATATATGTATATGTATCTGTATGTGTATGTATGTATATGTATATATATGTGTATGTATATTTGTGTGTGTGTGTGTATGTATATATATATATATATATATATATATATATATATATATATATATATATATATATATATATATATATATATATATATATATGTATGTATGTATGTATGTATGTATACATACATATATATATATGTATCTATATATAGATACATATATATATATATGTATGTATACATACATACATACATACATACATATATATATATATGTATGTATACATACATACATACATACATACATACATATATATATATATATATATATATATATATATATATATATATATATATATATATATATATATATATATATATATATATTCCAATATGCACATCATATATTCTACTAGATACCTAAAGTTCTATATTTCAAAGATTTTCACATATCTACAGTTAATTGAAATTGACGATTTATAAGTATAGATTCCATTCCCACTGAGAATAGTATAAAGTGAATAAACTATTGTAAGGATTTAAATTTCATAAATATTAAATAAGTAATCAATTGTATTATATTTTAAATCATTCTAAAATTATTAATTGTATCCTTTACTCGCTAAGTTTTTTCAAAGCTCACCCTTTTTCGTTCACTATTTCTTAAAGATAAAGGTTGATATGATTTAAGAGTCTAGTGGATAGTGGCAATTTGATTCCTTAAACATCCCTCCTTCCTTGAGAACTTTCAAGTCAAAGTAATTATTTGAGTTTAATATGTTATTATACATTTTAAAATTCTTTTATATGTTTCATGTGTGTAAATTGGTATCACTATATTTGATATGTTTAGGGATATTATTGACAAAGCATACTGTTATTGTGTAAACTGAATGGTAAATTGAAATTGATGTAGATATGAGACTAGTATTAGAAGTGTAATTGATATACAAGTTGTAATCTTGGGCTATAGTATTGTTATAGCTATTACCATGGCAATTTCCATTAGACTATTAGAATCGATTAAGTATTGGTTTTACAAGTTATCAGTGCCTTTATGGTTATCCATGCTCTAAGACCATCATATCACTAAAACTGGGGTGTGACAGATATGGTCTTATAGCCTAGTGTATATTTAAGTCTAGAATAGACTATATAAGTCATAATGTGAACACCATGGAGCGTAGGATTTTCCTTTCACGTCAATTGATGTTATCCTTTATAATAGATCTATGTTACCCTTATATGATAGATCCTCTTATATGTGTTTGTTTATATAGATGCCACCTAAAGCTCAACATCAAATATGAGATGAAAATGAACATGTACTTTTAGAAGATGTGAATATCATAAGACAAGAGATATTGAATTTACATGAAAAAAATTGACTCCTTAAAAAAGTGATAGCAAGGGAAAGAAACCAAGTTCCTACTCTGCATGTACCTATGCCTAGATAAATGGCATGAAGAATGTTAAATGAAGAAGGAGTGTCTATCCATGACTATAGAAGGTTGAGACCACTAGAATTTATGGGTAAAGAGGGTACAAACCCATAAGAATTCCCTGAGGAAATGGACAAGTTAGTTCAAAGACTATCTTGTTTAGACACAAAAGTGATAGAATTAGTGGGACTTCATCTAAAGAAAGATGCCTAGAATTGGTTCCAAAGAAATGTGAAAGATAGGATATATGGAGACAATCCTCCTATATGGGAAATGTTTAAGTAGGAATTAATGGATGAATTTTTAGTTGAGGGTGAGAAAGAGAATAGAAGAGTTGAGTTTGAAAAATTAAGACAAAAGGGTATGATTGTAGCATAATATGCTAGGGAATTTAATAGGTTGAATAAGTTTGCAAAGAAAATTATCCCTACGGAGGAGCAAGAATTAATAGGTTCAAGAGGAGATTGATTCTCCCATTATATAATGCTTTATGTGCTATTAAATTCCCTACCTTATCAAAGTTATAGGTAAAGCTAAGCAAATAGAAGCAAGATATGAAGAAGAAAAAGTGGAAAGAGATAAAGAATTAAAAGGAAAACTAAAGTTAAAGGAAGTAGTTCACAAAGGAGAACATTTGGGTATGTGGATTCAATTCAAAGTCAAAGTGTGGGTCAAACCCAAAATACTTCAATGAATGTTACTTTAGAAGCCATGAGTACACCTATACCAGTACACTAGCATTATATGTATTTGACATGTTTTGCTTGAAAAAAGAAGTATGAAGGAAGATGTAGATTTGCAACAAGAGTATGTTTAAGATGTGGAAATGGTTATACCAAATAGGTCATTTCAATCAAGACAAGCCTAATGCTATAGACAATAGACCTTAAATTACAAAGAATATCTAGCCTAAGCCATCAATAGCTATTAGGCCCAAGGAATTATGGACATTCACCTCGCACATTATCCCATCGATTGTTTAAGGCATCAAGTAACTTGCCTAGATAGTACTTCACCTTATTAACAAACAAGCTCGCACTGTTTACAAAGAGAGTTTGTCTTAGCACCTCCTTCTAAACTTCTCAAATACACTATTCTTGATTTCTTTGAGTCATATTAGTATAAGAATTTATAGGTAATAGTTGATAGTGATGCATGCCCTAGAGTAATGTACATATTATGTAAATGAAAATAAAATCCTCAATTGGCAATAAAATATGTACATTCTTTAAATGAATTTGTTCTTTCGTAATGAATATATGTTCCTTAAGTATTCTATGAGAGGATCTATTCTCAAAGAGTTGAGAATATGAGAGATAGATCACTGTTGTACAGATACTTTAAATTTGTTCATGGTCATAGGATTATTGACTGGACACCTTTAATCCAGAAGACCCTCACCTCTGTTGTCATCCATGATAAGTATATGATACTTATAATAATGGAGGTAGTAAGTCTCATGCTACTGACATGTGATGTCGTGACAATATATGAACTCTCATAGAGATGAGTGAGTTAAACAGTGACATCAAATGATGAATACATGGAATTTTACTACTAGTCAACATTTCATCATCCATGTTATAATTGTGTATATAGTCCTTTGACTTAAGGTGATACATTATCTAACATATTAGTGGTTATGATTTATTATTGCTTACATACCGATGCTATTCATGTAAAGGTATATGGCATGTTATGGCCCCAACTAGTGATATGTGGAGGTAAGTGATCTCCAAGAAAGAATCCATTAACTTGAGTAAACAAGAAAGGAATCCTATGATATCTAATTATTCTTAATATGCAAGTCCTTGGCCAAGGCAGATGAGATTCACTAGAAAAGAGTTTTTAGTAGGAATCAAGTTTATCAAGAACTAGAACAGAGATGAAATCGTATGATCAAAGCACATAGGGTTTGATTAATCCATGACCCTAGCTGAGATCAGGATTTGAGTACATGATAATTATGATCAAAGGTCCATGTAATGTTCATGTATATGTTCACCGACATTCATTTCTAATTAGGTAGTCATGATATGTTATGGTAAGTGTCCCTCACGACTCATGGGACTAAGTATGAAATGAGAATTTCACATTAGGTGAGAAAAGGAGTTTTCTCTATCCTATTGCTAATTAGAATATGAACCTAGTAAGTCACACACCATAAAGCATTCACCAATCATAGATAGAGAATTACATTAATAATTAATTAAAGTGTTTAATTGATTTATTAATGATAATTGAATTAAGCTTGTAATTAAATTTACAAAGACCCTAGCATGTCTTGAAGTTTAATTCATAAAGGGTTTATTTCAATTAAGTCATGATTTGTATGTGATACAATAGCGAGGAATAAATTGAAATAGTTTTGGACTAAATTTAATTGGGCTTGAACATTTGATGGAAGCCTAAACCACATGTGATGTGGTTAGTTACAAGTGGGCTTGGTGAACCTCTAAACCCTAACATACATGTGATGTGGGCATAAATCCATATTAGATATGGAAGAGAGAGATTTTAGGGGTTAGAGATTCTCCACTCAATGGCAACTTGTAAATGTCCTTCTATGATAAGGATACAATGGACTTTTAGCTGACATTAGTGGGTGACAAATATGACTACAAGTCAAATTTGCTTCACACTAATGAAACCATAATCAATTGTTGCTAGAATTGATGAAAAGCTATAACAAGTCACAAGACTTAGTGGAGAGCTTCAGAATTTTCCACTAACTCTAAGCGACCATTACATACGAGAGTTGAGAGAGAGTTTAAGAAGGGAAGCTTGAAGAAAGAGTACTTGAATATTATTCATTCCTTCATATTCCTCTTATTCTCTTCTTATCTTTGAGAAAGACAAGACTTAGTGATAGTAGAAGCAAGTCCAAAACAACAAGAACTCTTGATACTTGCTTGGTGAAGCTTGGTGTGAGCAAGCTAGAGGCTTCACATTTGGGGAGCTAAAAGAAATAGGAGCTAAGGAGAAAGGTATATGATACTTCTTCTTCTTATTTCTATCTTGTATGTGTTTTGCACACAATTGGTGAACAATTTGAAAGGGTAATGGACCTACCACAATGGTGGAGCAAAATTTTGAAATGTTTGAAATATTGCCCACCTACCATGCTTCCGCTCTTGGTGCCACTAATCCCTTCAATAGTCGACCGTGAAAACATGTCATTTCACTATCCAATGGTAGTATGAGCTGACTATGACCCCCTTAACAAGAAGTGACCACATTGTCCACTCACTCCAATCCTTAAGACAAGAAGTAGGTCAAATACAAGTCTCTCCTTCCTTCCTAAAAGGAGGAGGCCAATAATTAAAGCCAAAGCCAAACAGTAAAACAAGAAAAGTAGTGGTAATAACTCTCTAAACACACTTAATTTTCTAGGCCATAACTCCATAAGATGCAGTAAGTGACCTAGGCATCAGCTGGCTCATGTGAGGCCACAACCTTGGCCTTTTAATGCTTGTTTCTCTCCTTTTCCTTTCTCATAAGACCATATAAGTCCCAAGATAAAGTAATCCAAAACCCAATTACTCAGATCCAGTACCTTTAGCTCTAAGTTTCAACTGATGGATGGCCTTAGAGTTTGAGACCTGCCAAAAAAAAAAACAAAAAAGAATCCAATTTATATATATATATATATATATATATATATATATATATATATATATATATATATATATATATATATATATATATATTTGTGTATGTGAACCCTTATTTCAGCACCTCTAAAATTAATTATAAACTCTTTAAAATTGACCTAAGTATTCTTGGCATAATCTGACACCTTTTCTACCATGACCGAACCTTCTATACTAGACAACATGTTTCCAAAACTGATCGGATTTTCTCTTAGATTGATTGCTCAAATGTTCTAAAATTAATTTCAAATGTAATGACACTGATTGATAATTTTTATGAGCTTTAAAACTCCCAAAAACTGACTTAGAAGCCTAAAAAATGGACCAAAAAACTAGGTAGAAAAGTGCATCAGAAACTGACACGACTCTGCGTTAGTTGTGGCGCGGATCCTCCAAGCACGGCGGCTACGTCTCTCTAACGATGCCAGCCGCACCGCCTTCTATGTTGCCTTGACTATCTAAAATACCCAAAATGCCCTTTTTATCTGATTTTTTTAGTATTTTTTAAATTTATCCTTTTTGACTTTTCACATTTTCACTTCCCAAATCACGCTCACCTCATTTTCCTATAAATAACCCTTTTATTTCCTCATTTCAAATACACATTGAGTTAGAGTTGATAGCTATCCTCTAATTCTTCTTTTCTTCTTACTCCAACCACTTTCTAATTAATTAATTAATCTTTTTAGTTAATTAATTATCTCACCCTAACCAAGTTAATTAATCTTTTTAATTAACTAAAATTCTCTTTTTTTAATCACTCAATTAATTAATTAATTAATCTTTTTAATTAATTAATCCATCCACCCTTTTTATCATATTAATTAGTTAATTAATCCCCCAAAATTAATCATGTTCTTAACTCACCTTGCATCCAAATTAATTAATTAATCTTTTTAATTAATTAATCAATTTACCATTTTCATCATATTAATTAGTTAATTACTCTTTTTAATTAATTAATTAATCTCCCAATCAATCCAATCACTCGATCTTGATAAATGGAACTTTAGTATGATAAAACGTTTCGCCTGCCAAAAGTATAAGAATCAACCTTTTTCCTTACTCTCCAAACACCCAAACCAAAATTAATTTGATAAACTCTTAAACCCCACCACTTAATAGTGGAACGAACTACGTGGGTTTTGATCCTCATTTAATTAGGTACATGGGCACGTTTGAAATCTAAATCCAAACCTTAAATCCAAATCTCTATCAATCTCTTTTTCCCTTTTTAATTTATGGATATTTTATTTTAATTTTCTCCTTGCACTTATATCATATTTATGCATCTTGTTTACAATTATCATCTTATAATATTTTTCATTCATGAAATCAATTTTTCAAAGTCAAAATAAACATAAGAGCCAAATTTAGATTATTTAAAACCAAAAACCTAGTCCCCAAACTCAACCTGGTTCGAGGCTAGTGATTTTATCCTTAGGCAAGTTAATTGAAAATTATTAAATTGAAGTCAACTAGGTTTTTTTTTTTCTTAATATTCCCATTTAAAATAAATTAGGGTGGCGACTCCCAAAATCATTTTCAGAAATCAACCAAATTCGAACCTGAGAGTTCCATGGTGAGTCTAAACCCCAAATGAGTATCCCGATTCCCTCTAGCAGATTAGGCAGGTGCTTGGGTGAGGCCTCATAGTTGACAACTCCACTGGGGACTGGTTGCCACTTTTTTTCAATAAAAAGGAAAATAAAAGGATTACTATTTGGTTAAGGAAAAAATTTTCTCAAATAATCTCCATTTGGCTCATTAAGTATAATTTGACTTTCATGCATCACTTTACATAATAAAGGCTCCTTGCCTAACCTTAGCTTTAGGAAAACTCTTGGATGGTTAGTGGCATTGGCTCAACAACTCTCTTTGAGTATGTTGGGAGATAGTGAAAGCATTCCACCTCGCGATGAGTCCCCGATCATTTTGGTGGTGTAACGAGCAATCAGTACTGTTGTATCCACGTGAGACTCCTTGTCTCACATGTGTTTAGGTATATCGATGCTCTAGTTGGATGGGGACCCTTAATCAAACCACCCTTTACCCTTGTGCATATAGTCGCCTTAGCGTTGATCTTAGCTTCCATTTACTAAAATAATGGAGACATTTATGCATATACCCATGAAATCTTTTTTGGCATGCATCATGACATTGCCATGCATACAAAACATGAGAAGCTCAACAAGGTAAACCCTCAAACATGTCAAAGACCCAAACCGGTGGTCCGTTACCCCAAAATATCTCACACACTCATTCTGTCAACATGTAAACCTGGTGACAACCCACGTTGAAGGAATCTTTTTCCTGACACACTTTTCCTTTTTTTCTTAACAATTTTGTATTCTTACCAATTTTTCTGTTTTTTATTTTAAAGGTAACAAGGGCTAACACCTCCAACTCTCTTGACCAAGATGCGATAGGCACCTTTTTTGCCAACCTCATCAAGAAACAAGAGGAGACCTTCTAAGTCACACTCATGTAAGGCCTCGCCTAAGCACCGGCTTGATCCATTAGAGGAAATCGGAATGCTCATTAGGGTTTAGACTCACGATAGAGCCCTTGGATTCAGATTGGTTGATGTTAAAAATGATTTCGGGAGTCGCCACCTTAATTTATTTTTAAATAGGAAAATTAAGGAATAATCAATTGACTCCAATTCATTAATTTTAAATTAATTTATCCAAGGATAAAATCACCAGCCTTAAACTAGGTTGAGTTTGGAGACTAGGTTTTTGGTTTTAAATAATCTAAATTTGGCCCTTAAGTTTAATTTGACTTGAAAATTTGATTTCATGAATGACATTTATAAGATAATAATTGTAGATAAAATGCATGAATATTGTTAAAGGGTATGCCCTAGAGCAATGTATAAGTTATGTAAATGTAAAACATTATCCCTAAATAGCAATAAAATATATGTTTATAAATGAAATTGTTCCATTGTATTAAATATATATTTGAAGTCCATAAGTATTTTTCAAAAGAGGATCTATTCTCAACTGTTGAGAATATGGATGGCAAATCGCTCTTAAACAAATACTTTAAAATGTTCATGGTCATAGAATTAATGATTGGGCATCATTAATTCTAGAAGTTCATCACCTCTGTTTATAATCTATAATTAGCATATGATACTTATGATTATAGAGACAGTGAGCATCATACTATTTGACAAATGTTGTTGGTATAAACATGTCGATATTCATATGATGAATGATTGAACTATGACGTTGGATGATGATGATGTGGAGTTTTATTGCTAGTCAATAAATCATCATCTAGGTCATAATTGTACATATATCTTTGACTTGGGGGACACTGTATCTCATTCATCAGTCGTTGGAATTTGTTACTACTTACATACTAATGCTATTCAAGTATTGGAAAATGGTATGTGATAGTTCTAACTAGTTATGATTGGAGGTAAGTCATCGCCAAGAGAGAATTCATTAACTTGAATAAACAAGGAAGAAATCCTATGCTATTTGATTAGTCTTGATAATCAAATCCTTGGCTAAGATAGTAAAGATTCACTAGAAAGGGTTTCTAGTAGGAATTGATTTTATCAAGAATTAGAATCGAGATATAGACATATGATCAAAGTATATTAGGGTTTGACAAATCCATGAACCTTGCTAAGATTAGGATTTTGTAACGAAGGGATTTTAGTGTATGTTAATTATGATCAATGGTCTATGAAATGAATAAGTGATTAAGCACTCATATTCATTCTAATTAGGTAGTCATGATATACTATGCTAGGCGTCACTCATGACTTATGGGACTAAGGGTGATATAGGGATTTCACATTAGTAGAGAAAATTGTTTTCTCAATGCCATTGCTCATTAGACATGAACCTAGAAAGTCACACATCTAAAAGTGTTCACCTTCCAAGGATAAAAGGTTTACCATAACAATTGATTAAAGTGTTTAAATAATTATTTAGTGGTAAAAGGATTAAACTTGTAATGAAATTTACAAAGACCTTAGAATGTCTTGAAGTTTAAATCCAAAATGATTTCTTATTAATTAAATCCTAATTTATATATGATATAAATGAGAAGGATTTAATTAATTAAAACTATGGATGAGTTAAAAGAATTGATTTTGAGCTTTGGACTAAACCCTAAATGGCCCAAGTCCATTTGAGAAATGGAGAGATGCAATTTAGGGGTTAGAGATTTTCTATAACCCTAAAGCCTATATGATGAGTTTAGGGGTTAGAGATTTTCTCCAACCCTAAAGCCCATATGATGGATTTAGGGGTTAGAGAAAGTGTACCAAGGTCAAAATAGTCTTTCAACTACTTAAGGTTTAATGGAAATTATCATAAACCATAAAGGGTAAGTTGGTCTTTTCTATTTAAGCTTAAAGTAAAAAAGCAAAATAAATATCTTATTTGTTCCCTAATTAACAACATAGTGGTTGGCTATTTAAATGACAATGATGTTGTTAATTTAAAAAAGGCTTTTGCATATCTTTTCATATAGAAATCTAATAGAGTAAGTCTTGAGAGAGAAGAGAAGAGAAGAAGAGTTCTTCAATTTTCTTGATCTTTGTTCTTTGAGAAAGAACAAAGGTTTTTTTTGTTGAAAAGATACATCCATAGTAATTAGAAGAAATTAAATCACTAAGAATTTGTTTTAGAAGATCTTGTATTCAAATTGGGCTACCAAGAGAGAGAATCAAGAACATCTAAACAAATAAAAGTGAGCCTTGAAGGTGGAGCTTAGTATGGATAATCTAGAGGCTCAACATTTGGGGAGCTTTTAGAGAGGAAAGAAGAATTGGAGTTCATACGCTTCAAGAGGTAATATGATTACCACTTGATCTTCTTTCTTTCTTATGTGTTTTATAGATTAATTAGATGATTGGATGAATGTTTATTGGACCCATTTTGATGTAAGTGAAATTTTAAATTGTTTGAAATTTTACGCACTATGTTGCTTTCGCTTAATTTGTGCCCAATATTCCTTCAATTGGTACCAGAGCCACCTAATTTCTGTGTAAAACCATTGTATATGTTGCTGTGGGTGTTTTTATGTTGATTGAAATTGAGTTTGAAAAATTTTTGGCACAAGTGTTGTGTTGACAAATCCAAGAATCATGACTGCGACATCTATTTCACGATTGCGAATTAGAATTAGTGATCGTAAAATCCTTATCGTAACCACAATTCTTGAGTCACGCCCATGAATGTGTTATGACCAACTTAGTTCTAACATTAGCGTTGTTTTGTTATAACTAAGTCGCGATCATGAAACACATGTCCCAACCGAGAATTAATCGCATCCGGAATTGCTCTCTCGATCAGCGACTGCAAAATAGGTCACGATTCCAGCTGTCTTTTTCCCAACTTTTTTATTTTCAAAATTATTTTGGATTATAATTTCAATCATACAATTTTTATGACTTTGAATATGTTTTAAGTTAAAAAAAACCCTAAATTTATGCTATTCAAAGTGGTTTTGGACATGTTCCAAATGTTGAACAACATATCGATAATTGCAATTGTTGTATTTATGTTTGTTATTTGTTTTCGAGGCATGAATGGTTTATCATGGACTAGGAAGTTATAATGTATGTTTTCTTTTATGGAAATGTAATTAAAGGTTAATTACTTATTTAGGTTTTAATTAAATTCATTGAGCCTTATGAGCTCTTTTGTTATTGTAATTCTCACCTTGGTATGCCAAGGATACAAATGTACATATGGTGATATGGAGACACAAGAACAAAAGGAGGTTCAACCTATCAAGCTGCCTACTGGGAGTATGATGATTTAATTGTTGTAATCTCATGTTTGTAATTTGATTAACTTAAATCTTAACTCATTCCTTATGGCTAGGAATTGAGCCTATAGCTAGTCCATAATTAAACCTATGTTTACATTATTCTTTTAGAGATATATATATGATATCTATTATACATGTGATGTATGCTAATATGAATAATGTGCAAAGTGAGACCTAATATTGTAGCCTGAATATCTTACAAATAAAATATTAAGTCATGGTTCTCCATTGGAATAATAATTTCTTTGAAGTTATTGGATAGCATGTGATGTTGCAAGTGTGGGATGCATAGCTTGGCAATAATGGCAATGAGTACCTAAGCCTTGCAATGTTAAATTCTCTATACTTGTTGGTCCAATGGCTTTGACTTAACTAACGTGTTTGATCAATAATCACAACGTGTATCTAAGATCAGAAACATTAGGAACCAAAATGATTAAGCCTCACAAATAGTTGTGACGAACAAGTGTTTTTCACTTATTAGATATCAAATTCTCAATAATGACAATGTGTATCTGAGAGTATTTGATATTCTTATAAAAATTCAATCACCCACTAGAAATCCACCCCAATGGGATTTTCGTTTCCTACTTGGAAGTGTAGGAATTGCAAAGTTAATGGGAGTACCATTATGATTAAAGACCAAATCATTATGGAAGGTACTTTTATATAACACTAATAATCTTTTTATTTTCTGCAATATTCTATTAAAATGAGCAAATCCTGTCCCATTGTTAGCATTCTTTTTGATAACAAACTTACGGGAGCTAACTTTATGGACTAGTTTCGTAACCTGAAATTGGTCTCTGCTTATGCAAAGATTGCTTATGTACTTGATTATGATGTTCCTGGACCATTACTTGAAGGGGCCTCTATTGAGGAACATGCTACCTTAAAGAGGTGGAAAGAGGATCATGTTTTGGCAGAGTGTATCATATTGGCTTCTATGTCATATGATTTGCATAAGCAACATGAAAACTATGTTGAGTTTAGGGACATTCTTGTCCATTTGCGTGAGCTATATAGAGAAGAAAGTAGAACTGCTAGATATGAGATATTGAAGCAGTTGTTCCAAACTAAGATACAAGAGGGTGAGAAGGTTAGGCCACCTGTTTATAAGATGATCAGGTGTGAGGCCTCGCCTGAGCACCGGTCTGATTCGCCGAGGAATCAAAATGCTCTTTGGGAGAAACTCCACGATTGGAACTCGTTGTGAGTTCAGAAAATTGATTTTTGTAATTTGAAAGTTGTGAAAGTGAGTCGCCACTTTAATTTAATTGTTTTAATTAGGAAAATTAAAGAAAACCCAACATGATTGACTCCACAAAATATTTTGATTTATCCCAATGGAAAATGCACTAATCCACGAGTGATCAAAGAGGGCTTGGGGATTAGGTTTTGGTAATTACACATTTGAGAAAATATAATTTTCTTTAGTTTGGCTAAAAAGTGTAAAATAACTCTTAAAAAAGGATTTTCGTGTATGTATGAATAAGAATTAAATGATGCATGAAGGATAAGATGGAATGACAATTATAGATAAATAAGCAAAATAAATCGTACTTAATTATTACAAAGCAAAAACAATTAAAATAAAGAGGATCTTTCCTCTAGCCCTTATGGGTACTAAGAAAAGCACACATTCCCCAACTAAGTTAATATAGAAACAGAAAATAGAGGATTAATATAAATAAATCAAAATAAAAGGGAAAAAAATGTTAATAAAAAGATTTTGGAGTTGATGTCTTTTCAGAATGGCAGCTTGCATATCCTATTAAATAGGAATCAAACCCCACGCAGTTCTTCCTTCTTGCGAAGGAAGGGTTCTAGAAAAAAGTATTGGTTTATTTATTAATTTAATTTTGATTCTTAAATTAATAAATTTTAGATCTTTTCTGTTTTAGACCTAAATATAATTCTAGATCTGAATTTAGAATTTTGAAAATGGATAAAAGGAATTATACCTTTGCTTTCCTTGATTTTCGGATGAACAGGGTGAGCTTAACTCCAGATCTAAGCTCTACTTTAGATTTAAGATCTTGAAGTTGAACCTTAAAAGCAAAAGGTTAGCAAAATAGCATAATGAATGTAAATCAAAAAGAAATTGAAACCACAGCTTTTGTATCGAATTTCAAGTAGAACTTAAGCATAATAAGTAGAGCAATATAGGAGGATTTTTGCCTTAGAATCCCCCCAAATGAGCTGGAAGGAGGCTCTATTTATAGAGCTGGTGAAGGGGGTGCCGACGGTACCAGTGGCGGCACCGGCGGCATAGGCGGCACTGGCGATATGTCGGTTATCCAGGCAGCACATTGAGCATGCTGCCTTACCACCTGCATGAATTTCATGCCGCCTATGTGGCAACATGGTAGGCATGCTGCCCAGAGTAGCAGCACGGCAAGCATGTCGCCCATAGCGGCGGTGCACCTCTTGCGCGTTGGCTGGTTGGCTTGACCTGTTTCCTACTTTTTTATCCATTTCGGGTCTGTTTCAGTTTCGATTCAAGCTCGGTTTGATCCTGTGGGTTCATAACTGAAAGATGGTCGACTGAGGTGTAAGATTTAGAAAATTTATTTTTCAACGGGGTGCTGCCCCTTTGACCCCTGCCTGCTAACCGGCTAGCGAGACCACCATATGCATAGCGCATTATTCTTAGTATGTGTCAAGCTGCAGCCAGATCACAAGGGTGTAAATTTGAGGGTTCACATTAGGCTCATTGAGCAATTGGAGAATTTAGATTTCACCATGGATTCCAACCTTCAAACGGATTTAATCCTACAAGCCCTACCTGATTCCTTCTCTAATTTCATTATGAACTTTCATATGAATAAGATGGAATGCACTTTTGATGAATTACATAATAGACTTGTGACTGCACAAAATTCAATGAAAGGCAAAGGTAAGGAGGTTGCTCTAGTTGCTTCTTCTAGTAGTAAGACTACAAAGAAGAAAAGCAAAAAGAAAGACTCCAAACTCAAGCTAAGTGCTGGAGTAAGCAAAGATAAGTTCACAAAGGCAGCTTTGGGTAGTAGTGGAAAGTGTTTCCATTGTGACCAAAGTGGACATTAGAGAAGAAATTGCCCAGAGTATTTGGAATCCTTAAAGGGCAATAAGAAGAACAAAGGGAAGGGCAAGCCTTCTGAAGGTATGTCTTTTAATTGTTCGATTTCCAATATTTCACATGGTTCATCAAAGGTTTGGATACTTGATAGTGGTGCTAGTTCTCATATTTGTACTTCTATGCAGGAAATGACAAGTAGTAGAAGCTTGGGAAAAGGGAAAGTGTTCCTAAAGCTCGGTAATGGAGCAAGTGTTGCAGCCAAAGCCATTGGATCGACTTCCATTGATCTTTTTGATTGTGTATTATTATTAAAAGATGTCTTGTACATTCCTAATGCCTATAAGAACATCATTTCTGTAACTAGTATGACTAGTATGGGTTATGAACTCCTGTTTAAGAAAGATGTTTGCATTATCTATTATTGTAATAGAATCCTTGGTATGGGTTATGTACTTGATGGCCTTTATTATTTAGATAATGGTAATAATAATACAACTCCAAGCATAAGTAATATAAATGCCATGATAAAATCAACTCCTAGTTCAAAACATATTTGGCATCTTAGACTAGGTCATATTTCTAAAGATAGGATATCAAAATTGGAGAAAATAAGGATCCTTAACCCTTTGGGTGGTGAATCTACTTCAGTTTGTGAGTCTTGTATCCAAGGCAAGATGATTAGGTCACCTTTTGTTGGACAAAATGTAAGAGCCAAAGAAGTTTTGGAACTTATACATAGTGATGTATGTGGTCCATTTAGTGAAATGGCAAGGGGTGGATATTTATATTTCATTACATTTACAGATGACCTTTCAAGGTTTGGATATATATATTTAATGAAGTATAAATATAAATCTTTTGAAAAGTTCAAAGTATTCAAAAGTGAAGTTGAGAAACAAATGGGAAAAGTTATTAAAATCCTACGATTAGATCGAGGAGGTGAATGCCTAAGTACTGAGTTTAAAGATTTCCTTAAAGAACATGGCATTATATCACAATTGACTCCTCTCGGAACACCACAGTTAAATAGTGTGTTCGAAAGGAGAAATCATACTTTATTAGATATAGTGTGTTCTATGATGAGCTATACCGACTTGCCTATCTCCTTACAGGGATTTGCATTGTAGACTGTCATCTATATCCTTAATAGAGTTCCTTCCAAATATGTTCCTACTACTCTATATGAGATATGGTATAATAGGAAACCAAGTCTTAAACATGTTAAGATTTGGGGGTGTCTAGCACACATTAAAAAGCTAAAGACAAATAAATTGGAAGAAAGGTCCGTAAAGGGTAGGTTTGTTGGATTTCCTAAAAGCGGTTTAGGATATTATTTCTATCTTCCTTCTGAATAAATAATTGTTGTTAGTCCGGATGTCGTATTTCTTGAGAGATAGTTTCTTCAAGAAGGTAGCAAAGTAAGAAAGATAATATTGGATGAGGGGTCATCCGATGAAATCCAACAAAATGATCAAATGGATATTGATCAATCTCATGATGAATCAACACTTGTTAATGATATCTCCACACAAGAACCTCAAAGATCTAGTAATATCTTATCCTCTAGAGAGATATGGATTTCTTGATGGAAATGTGCAAGGGTTGTTCATTCATGAAGAAGTTGATAATGATGATGATCCTACTACTTTTGAGCAAGCTATATCGAATATAGATTGTTCAAAATGGCTAAAAGCTATGAAATCTGAAATGGATTCCATGTATGCTAACCAAGTTTGGGAACTTATTGATCCACCTGAGGGTATAGTAACTATAGGATGCAAATGGATTTTCAAGTGAAAGATTGGTGCATACGGAAACATAGAGACGTTCAAAGCTAGGCTAGTAGCGAAAGGGTTTTATCAAAGGCAAGACATTAACTATGAGGAAACTTTCTCACTTATAGCCATGCTTAAATCCATTAGGATTTTATTAGCTATAGCAGCACACTATGACTATGAGGTTTGGCAAATGGATATCAAGACCACATTTCTTAATGGTAACATTAAGGAAGACATATTCATGGAATAACCTAAAGGTTATGAATCTAAAGACCATTCCAAAGTGTGTAAGCTTAAGAGATCCATTTATGGTCTTAAGCAAGCTTCGAGGAGCTAGAATCATCGTTTTGATGAAGTAATTAAATCATTTAATTTCATCAAGAATGAAATGAGCCTTGTGTGTACAAGAAGGTTGGTGAGAGTGCACTCACTTTTCTTATCTTGTATGTGGATGATATACTATTAATTGGGAATGACATTTGTATGTTAATAACAGTAAAAGTTTGGCTATCCAAAACTTTCTCCATGAAGGACTTGGGAGAAGCTACCTATATTCTTAGAATTCATATTTATAAAGATAGATCAAAAAGAATGATAGGGCTTTCTCAAAGTCAATACTTGGAAAGGGTGTTGAAGCAGTTCAACATGCAAGATTCCAAGAAGAGATTGTTACCTGTAAGGCATGGTTTCCAGCTTTCTAAGGCTATGTGTCCTGAGACACCTGAAGAAATGATTAACATGGCTAAAGTTCCATATACTTTGGCAATTGGAAGCCTAATGAATGCTATGTCGTGTAATAGGCTAGATATCGCATATGCTGTTAGTTTGACTAGTAGATTCTAATCCAATCTAGTATTAGATCACTGGACTGTCGTCAAAGCTATCCTTAAGTACTTGATAAGAACTAAGGATTTAGTTTTGATATATAGAGGAGGTGACTTGAGGATAGATGGATTTACAGATTTTGACTTCTAATCAGATATTGATGATAGAAAGTCTATCTCTAGATTTGTTTTCACCTGTAATGGAGGAGCAGTATGCTGGAAAAGTTCTAAGCAATTAACTAGTACAGATTCCACTACAGAAGCTGAGTATATTGCCACATCTAATGCTGTAAAAGAAGCTGTTTGGATTTGAAAGTTTGTAATAGAATTTGGAGTGGTTCCTACTGTTGATTCGGTGGTTTATCTCTACTGTGACAACAATGGAGCTATAGCTTAAGCAAAGGAACCAAGATCTCACAGAAATTCCAAACATATAGAAAGGTGTTATCATATTATCAAAGATAATTGGGAAAGGCAAGATAGCCATGCAGAAAATAGCATCAGTGAAAATACGACAGATCCACTCACTAAAGAAATGAGTCAGCAACAACTAGAATTTCATCTTGAGAAGATGGGACTTAGATATTGCACGGATTGGCTCTAGTGCAAGTGGGAGATTGTTAGAGGGTATGCCCTAAAGCAATGTATAAGTTATGTAAATGTAAAACATTATCTCTAAATGGCAATAAAATATATGTTTATAAATGAAATAGTTCCATTGTATTAAATATATATTTAAAGTCTATAATTATTTTTCAAAAGAGGATCTATTCTCAACTGTTGAGAATGTGGATGGCAGATTGCTCTTAAATAAATACTTTAAAATGTTCATGGTCATAGGATTAATGACTGGGCATCATTAATTCCGGAAGTCCATCACCTCTGTTTATAATCTATAATCAGTATATGATACTCATGATTATAGAGACAATGAGTATCATATTGTTTGACAAATATTGTCGGTATAAACATTTTGATATTCATATGATGAATGATCAAACTGTGATGTTAGATGATGATGACATAGAGTTTTATTGCTAGTCAATAAATCATCATCTAGGTCATAATTGTACATATAGTCCTTTGACTTGAGGGACACTGTATCTCATTCATCGATAGTTAGAATTTGTTACTACTTACATACTAATGCTATTCAAGTATTGGTATATGGTATGTGATAGTTCTAACTAGTTATGACTGGAGGTAAGTGATTGCCAAGAGAGAATTCATTAACTTGAATAAACAATGAAGAAATCCTATGCTATCTGATTAGTCTTGATAATCAAACAGGGTATTAAATAACGGTTTTACGTATCATATCGGTATCAGAATTGGTATAATGAAATCGGACTGAATCGACCGCCTCTACCATGAATTTTCAAAAATGATTAGCAAACTGATATAATTTAATAAAAAATGAAATATAACGTCCAAAATGTAATACATTAAATTAATTAACACTTAAATATGCATAGTTATACCTAGAAAAATTTAATTTACATAAATAATAACAATAAATTAAATTCAAATTACATAACTAATAATAATAAATCAATCTTATTTTATTAAGTCATCAGAGAAAAAACCACTTTATTCAAAATGAATAAGGTGATAAAAAAAACCCTCCCTAATCTAAATAAATAAAATAAAACTGAAAAAATAAATATACCATAATATTATTTAATCAGCAACAAAAAGAGTGTCAGGGAGGATCTGAATTGTCTTGTTTGCTATTAAACTCTTCTAGAATTTATACAAAACCATTATTTAAATTTTTGAAAATAAATATATAAAGATAAAATATAGTTAAATTGTAAAATTCAATCAATAATTTATAGCAACAAATAAAAAATTTATACAAAAAAGCAAATTTTGTAAAAAATTATCAATAATATTCTAAATATATTGAAATATAAATAATGTAAAAAAAATATCCCAATAATTTATATTAATAAAATAGAACAAATATAAAATAATGTCTTTTAAACAATATATTTATAATTTACATTAATAAAATAAAAATATAACAATAATATTTTTTTATTGATACGTCACGCCGGTATCGCCAAATAACGGTTGTATCAGTGTATATAAGGTGATTTAGTACCGATTCAATGCTAATTCCTATTAATAGTATCAAAATGGATAAATAACGTATCGGATCCCTCAAAACCCCCTACGAAATGGCCGATATATTTAATACCGTGTAATCAAATCCTTGGCCAAGGTAGTAAAGATTCACTAGAAAGGGTTTCTAGTAGGAATCAATTTTATTAAGAATTAGAATCGAGATATAGACATATGATCGAAGCAAATTAGGATTTGACAAATCCATGACCCTAGCTAAGATTAGGATTTTGTAATGAAGGGAGTTTAGTGTACATTAATTATGATCAATGGTCCATGAAATGAATAAGTGATTAAACACTCATATTCATTCTAATTAGGTAGTCATGATATGCTATGCTAGGCATCACTCATGACTTATGGGACTAAGGGTGATATAGAGATTTCACATTAGTAGAGAAAATTATTTTCTCAATCCTATTGCTAATTAGGCATGAACCTAGAAAGTCACATACCCAAAAGTGTTCACCTTCCAAGGATAAAAGGTTTACCATAATAATTAATTAAAGTGTTTAATTAATTAATTAGTGGTAAAAGGATTGAACTTGTAATTAAATTTACAAAGATCCTAGCATGTCTTGAAGTTTAAATCCAAAATGATTTCTTATTAATTAAATCCTAATTTATATATGATATAAATGAGAATGATTTAATTAATTAAAACTATAGATGAGTTAAAAGAATTGATTTTGAGCTTTGGACTAAACCCTAAATGGCCCAAGTCCATTTGAGAAATGGAGAGAGGTAATTTAGGGGGTTAGAGATTTTCTACAACCCTAAGGCCCATATGATGAGTTTAGGGGTTAGAGATTTTCTCCAACCCTAAAGCCCATATGATGGATTTAGGGGTAGGGGAAAGATGATTGATTGGGATTTGGATTTAAATTCCAAATGTGCCTACGTACCCCATTGAATGGGGATTAAAACCCACATAGTTCGTTCCATGATTAAGTGGAGGGGTTTAGGAGCTGATTAGATTGATTTTGGTTTGGGTGCTTTGAGAGTGAAGGAAAAAGGTTGACACCTTTACTTTTGGTGGACTAAGAGTTTTACTGGACCGAATTTCTATTTTATTAGGACCGGGTGATTGGATTGATTAAGGATTAATTAGTTAATTAAAATGATTAATTAACTAATTAATATGATGAAAGTGATGGATGGATTAACTAATTAATTAATTGAGAGATTAATTTTAATTTAAAAAAAGAGTTTTAGTTAATTTAAAAGATTAATTAACTTGGTTAGGGTGAGATAATTAATTAATTAAAAAGATTAATTAATTAATTAGAGAGTGGTTGGAGGGAGAATAAGAAAAGAATTAGTAGATAGCCATCAACACTAATTCAAGAGGTATGGAGAAATGGAGAAAATAAGGAGGTATTTATAGGAAAATGGGGGTGAGGGTAACTTGGGAAGTAGAAAAGTGAAAAGACCAAAAGGATATGGCTAGAAAAATGCTGAAAAATTATATTGGGGGCATTTTGAAAATTTTGGAGGGCAAAAGGGGGACTTGCCACCGGAGAGGCTGGTGGCGCCACCAGCCCTTTGGACGGTGCCATCGGGCTTCCCAACTGCAACCGTTGAAGAGGCCGGCGGCGTTGCCCAGACAGTCGGTGGCGCTATTGGCCCCTTTGGTGGTAGCTGACATGGTGAAACTTTTTTTTTTTTTTTTTAGAGATTGGTTGGTTTGGGATTTAGGAAATTTGGATGTCTAATAGCAATGTAATTGAAGGCTAAATTTTTTTTTTTGGGCGCTTCCAGCTGAAATTCTGCTTTTTGTTTAGGTCAGATTTTGAGACTTCTAGATCAGTTTTTGGGAGTTATAGAGCTTATAAATTTTATCTGTTAGCATTGATAGATTCAAAATTAATTTTAGAAAGATTAAACAGTCAGTTTGAGAAAAGATCTAGTCAGTTTTAGAAAAATACTGTCTGGTACAAAAGGTCTAGTCAGGATAGAAAATGCGTCAAATTGTGTCAAGAATACTTCGGTCAGTTTTGAAGAGTTCAGAATTAATTTTGAAGGTGCTGAAATAAGGGTTCACAGCTGCCTTCTCATCATAATTGGTTTTGAACAAAAGGTGATTCTGATGATAGTGAATGTTGGGAAGAGGTGCCATGTCAAACTCTGGGCTTGTGTTTTCTTGTTAGGTCCTTTAGGAGGAGGCCCTCTAGGATAAATGAGGTTTTATTAATAGTTATCGGTTTGGCCTTGATGTTGGATGCGAGAATGGTCTTAGTGAATTTCAATTAAGGCTATCTGTTTGGCCCTAATATTAGAGATAAAGATGATCTGCCCTAATATTAGAGATAAAGATGATCTAGGGTAAATCTCAATCAAGGCTATCTGTCTGATCTTAATATTGGATGTAAAGATGATTTGGGTAAATCTCAATTTTGATGATAGTGAACCCAAGAGAGGGGATGGTATAAGGAACCAAAGTAATGTCTATGTTGGTGCTTGGACATATTTGGGTGGGAGACATGGCTAAAAAAGGAAGATGGTAAAAAGAACCACAGGAATGTTTAAGCAATCATTCTTAATTTATGGGGGGAAAGTGCGGTTGATGAATGTAAGTGAGAAAATGGACAAAAGGGATATCTCAACTAGTGACTAGATATTTTTAGGTGAACTGATGGATTTGGATAAAAGATATGGAAAGTGGAACTAGATAGATGTTTAGGTGATTTTTTTTAGACATTTATAGGTATAGTTGATGGATTTGGATAAAAGAAATAGAAAAAAGAATCACATGGCTGCCTAGGTGACTGTTTCTAGACATTTATGGGTAGAAGAGAATTTTGGATAAGATAATTTAGTGAAAGGAGATCTTTAACCTATGGCAAGTCAGCTCAAGAGATTTTAACAAGATTTTGGTAAAAGGAGAGCTTTGGACTATGGAGAGTTAGCTCAAATGATTCTGAAAAAGTTTCGATAGGAGAGCCTCGGCCTATGGCAAGTCAAGTCGATAGATTCTAAAAATGTTTTGATAAAGGGAGAGCCTCGGCTTATAGTGAGTCAGTTGAAGAGATTCTAAAAAAATTTTGATAGGAGGAGAGTTTCAGCCTATGGCGAGTTGGCTTAATATATCCTGAAAAGATTTCAGTAAAGGAAGAGCATCAGCCTGAGTTGGCTTAAGAGATTTTGACAAGATTTTAGTTGCGTCAAAGAAACTTGGGCTTCTGAATGTGAGAGGTTGGGCCTTTCGGAAGGCTCAAAGATACTTTGCTAGGAGTAAAGGAACTCTGGAAGTCACACTTCATTGATTAGATCTAGAAAGGTATCATTTAGCTTCAAAGAGACACTAGTCAGCTTTAAGAGGTGTTAGTCAACTTCAAAGAGATATTTATCAACTTTAAGAGATGTTGGTGAGGCTATTAGCTCAGCTTATGCATGATGGTGTATGATTACATAGGTGCTGGTGCATAGATGATGCATGCATGTTTCAAAATTCATAGACCTTTTGCTTGACTTCTATGCCATGCATGATTTATGATGATGCCTATAATAATGGTTACATGGATGCATGAGGCTGGATTCACACATTTGCTTTGTGAATTCAATTTTTTTCTTATGACTTTTTCATTCGTAGAGCCATATATTTGTGGACTGAGAAACTCGACAAAGTTGAGGAACTCAACTTGGGTTGGTATGGAATAGTTGTCATACTGGCATTACAAGGGGTTTGAGTGGATAAGATTTTTCTGAGGGCTTGCTTCAAATTTTAGGATTTAGTGGCCTGTGGTTTCTGTTTTGGTACTGCTGAGGAGGAGCTGTGCCTATTTCAGAGGAGTTCGATATTATGGCTTGGTTATAATATGGAGGTAAAGCTTAGAGTTTGGCATCTCCTAGATTTTTCAAGAGTTTTTTTTGGACTTGTCTCAAGATGTCGCAAGCCAGATGATGGTTGGTGATGGTTAAGTGAATTTGACTGCTGTGATTGAGAAGTTCCATGATCCTAGTGACTAAGGAGATATGAGGTGGGCAGAGTCTCAACATAAGGGCCTTCATTTTTTGTTTGAGTGTCAGATACGGGTCTGTTGATCGGGATGATGCTAGAGTGGCAGATGAAATGGAGACATTTTGTGGTTAGAGCTATACTGGTAAAGACACTAATGAGCCTTGACCACTTTATTTGGGATTTAGAGAGATGAACTGTCTTGCCAGTTATTCACTAAGTGAGAAAATTTTATCCATTCTTTACCCTTTCTATTGGGGGTGCTTTGCAGGTGTCTGTTTTAGGTTTTAGGTTATCTTGGAAGTATGGTTGATGGATCATTTTTGGGTAGTGGCCCTTGCTTTTTAGTCTGCACATGCTTTATTGAGACTCGATTAAAGATTAGATAAGATGGTTGTTTGCAGCTTGCCTTCGGAGGACACATTTTTAACACTGCCAATGGTAAAGGATTATATCTTTTATGACTGGGGGCTATGGGTGTGGAATGGTTTTCTTATTGGGCTTGGTTTGAATGACTTTTCACTAGGAGATGAGGCAGATGAGGCAGACTTACGATGTGCCCCCAGTTTTTCTTTCTTGGAGTCTGTATAGATCATAGCTCCTATTGCTAGAGCTATTGGGTGGTGGCTGGCTGAGGAGTTATCATGCTGTTTATTTTGGGATTTCACTTAGGACCACAGGAAGGTATGATAGGTGTTTGATAAAGGTGGTTTGGCCAGTTGAGAAAGAGTAACAGGCTGCTCTACTGAGGGAAATAGAGGATGATGTAGTTGAGGAAAGAGAGACTGTATAAGGAGCCATCGGTAGCAAAAGGGTTGCAGTGCAAACAAAGGGGGTAACTCATTCTTTGAAGGAGACTCAGGGATCTACTAGAAGTACAACATCACAATAGTGACTTAAACTGCTGCAGCAGTGACAAAGGACACAGTAACTGCAGTGAGACAGGATGACACTACAGTGGTGGTTCAGATAAAAACTGCTATAGTTAGGACAGAAAGGGGTATTGTAGTTTTTGAACTACAGAGGAGGATTTTTGGAAGTAGTTTCAGGACTAATGGTACTCAAGAGAGGGCTTCTAATACTATTATGTTGAAAGTTTTGATTTTATTTGTATTTCTATTACTGCAGCGGAGGGAGCTACAGAGATCTAGAGGAGGGGTGTGCCCATTTAAGGATTATGGTAGACTCTGATTTTGATGAGGACACAAGAGATTTCCATCTCAGGAGGTAAAGGAGGACTAGCTGGATCATGACTTTAGATACGACCCTTTTTTTTTTTTTTTTTTGCTTTTTGTTCAAAATAATTATAGGTTGATAGGACTACACGAAATAGGATAAGCTATAGACGACATTGAAAGGGCCATCCTTTTTGTCAAAATGATAGGTTTGTATTTTCCAAGATTTTATTACTATTAAATGAGACGTCTTTTATTTTTGCTCTAATTTTTGCCCAAGCCGCCCTTTTAAGTTTTCAGCTTAGCAAGCATTCTTTTCTTCTTCTTTTTCTTTTTTTTTTGTTTAGGCAAAAAAATTAAGTGAATGATGTGCTAGGCACAAAGAAAATGAGAATGCGATGCAAACAAAATATTTTGCATTATAATTTGGATTGCACCCGAGTCAGGTTGCCTATGTATCCCTTATATAACTTTTTGTCAGTTATTTTTTTTAGAGAGAATCATGTCCACATAGTTTTGATTACATATGCATAAAAAATAGAAATGAAATGCATATGTCATCTTCAGATGATGTATCATTTCAGCTGATCCAGGTTGCTAGGATGGGAGAATTCACTTTCGTCCACGTCCATGAAGATGGTGCCTTTGTCAGATAGTATCTTCTTTGAGCATATACTATCCAGCCTAGTTTAGTTTGAACTTCTTCTTAGATTATGAATAAGGGCTTGGATTTCTTCTAGAACTAGATTTCCTTCTTGCAAATTCTTATCTCTTACCTTCCAGTTAAAGTTCTCTATTAGTCTCCATTGATGATATTGAATTTTGCATAGAGTATCAATTCTCTTTTTATCAATGGCATTTAGTTGGTCATGGTACATTTCAATCTATTCCACCTTCATTCTCTGTAACTTCTCCTTGATAAGCTTCTTGTAGGTTAGGATCTTGTAAATTGTGATGCTTGGAGTATTCTTATCATGTCTTCATCTTGTACAAAGCAACTCATGAGCTTTTTCATTACTTCCATGAAAATTTAATATATGTGATTTTTGATTCTTTTCCTTCATGCCATAATTAATTAATCCTTTTGCCTTTTCATTTTTTTGTATTTTTTATTTTTTTTGTTCTCTTATTTTTTTTAAGATGTCCCATTTAAAGATGAATCATAAAAAAATTAAAGTAAATAAGAAAGTTTAAACTTTTTATTACTGATAAAAGTCCCATTATGAGTACATTAAAGGATAAGCCTTGAAGGCAAAATATAGATTTTGAAGCATATGACCTGATAGACTCAAATTCAAAGAAAGATTTAATAGAAATAGACTTGAAAGACTCTGACGTAGACTCTAACTCAAGTGACTTAGACAAAACTCAAATGACTTGGACATAGACTAGGAGGACTTGAATAGGGGCACAATAATGTTGGCACTCTTCTTAAAATACCAGTTATTAGATGAAGCTTAAGATGGTCAGGTGAGCTCGGTGGTTCAGAAAGGATTGATGGTGGTGCTAGACTTTGGGTCTGGGAGCAATGATGTCTTTACTATAAATGAGGTCTTGAATTTTGTGCTTCAGAGCCTTGCATGCATCAGTTTTGTGCCTCGGACCTTGATGATAGTCGTAGTGCTCATTAGCATTATAACCCTTGGGCAAGGGGTTTGGAGGAGGTCGTGGGTCTAAAGGCTTAACCATATTAGCCTTTATGGCTTTCTTATAAATGATGTTAAGGGGCATGCCTAGCTCAGAAAAAGTCCTCCTTTCCAACCTCATTGGTTGGTGATAAGAGACAGCATTTACCTCCCCTTCTCTTTTGGTAGTGGAGTTGGTGGTGTAATTATTGTTCTTACGATACCTTGAACTGGAGGATTCATCTTTGATTTGTCCCGATTGAATAAAATCCTAGATCTTGGAGGCAATAGGAATGAGAGCTTTGAAGTTGGGGAGGTATTGAGTTTGCAGATGAGCCTGATATTAGGGGAGGAGGTTCTTGGTGATAATGTCAATTTACTTTACTTCAGATGGATGATTCGCCATTTGAGCTGCTTTTGTCCTCCACCTTATAAAGAACATGGTAAAGGATTCTTTTGGCCTTTGTTTAGTAGTTTCCAAATCTCGATGGGTGACATCCACCTCGATGTTATAGTGGTATTGCTTGACAAATGCATTACAGATGTCATCCCAAGTTTTCTTGTGGTTCTGATTAAGATCTAGTAACCACTTGATAGCTGCTCCGATTAAAAATTATTGGAATAACTAAGCAAGGAGCTTGTCATCCACACCAAAGGGTCTCATAGTGCCTACATACATCTTAAGGTGAGTTTTGGGGCTTGTGGTGCCATTAAACTTGTCCATAACCGGCATCTTAAATTTTGGAGGAATCCGTGCATTTGGGAAGAGAGTTAAGGAGTCAACATCTATCGTGTCTTTGTGCTTTTTGATGTTCTTGAGTGTTCTCTCCATGGCCTTAATTTTCTCCATTAATTTCTTAGCTTCGGGAAAGCTAAAAAAATCTCTACTTTGAAAAGGATTCACAGTGGGAGAGAGAGTGGTTGCATTCAAGTCCACGGCAGGAGAGATTGGAGTTTTAGGTGTTTTTCTATTATTTGTGAGATTGATAATGAGAGGAGTAAAAGTAGGGCCATGGCTAGTCTCGGCTTAGGCAGATGCAGGCTCAACACGAGAAGGAGGGGGAGTGATAGTGGTATTGGTCATTTCCTTGACCTCATTGCTGATTGATTGGCATTGGGAGTTGAGGGCATTAGTAAAGGTGGTAGACTAGGCATTAAGATCATTGGTGAAAGTTTCAGCTTGGGTCTTAAGAGTGGTGGTGAGTGTGGCTTGGAAGGTCTACTCTTGTTTCTTGAGGGGGTTTGCAAAAAAAGTGCTCATCATATCTTAGTCGAAAGAGCTGGAGGTGTTAGCCATTGATACCTTGAAAATAAAAAATAGGAAACAGAAAAATAGGTAAGAATATAGAATTGTGAAGAAAAAAAGGAAAAGTGTGTCGGGAAAAGGATTCCTTCCACGTGGTTGGTCACCGGGTTTACATATTGACAGGATGAGTGTGTGAGGTACTTTGGGGTAACGAGCCACCAGTTTGAGTATTTGAGGTGTTACTTTGTCGATTTTCCCTTGTTATGTATGCATGGCAATGTCATGATGCATGCCAAAAAGATTTCATGGGCATATGTATAGATGTCTCCATTATTACAATACATGGAACCTAAGGTCAATGCTAAGGGTCCCTATCCCACTAGAGCATCGATATACCTAATCATATATGAGGCAAAGAGCCTCGCATGGGTCCAACAGTACTGATTGCTTGTTACACCACTGAAATGATCAAGGATTCATCACAAGGTGGAATGCTTTTTGTATCTCCCAACATACTCAAAGAGCTCGCCATCCAAAATATTTCCTAAAGCTAAGGTTAGGCAAGGAGCCTTTATTATGCAAAGTGATGCATGAAAGTCAGAATATACTTAATTAGCCAAATGGAGATTATTTTGGAAAAAAATTTCCTTAACCAAATAGTAATCCTCTTATTTTCCTTTTTATTTTAAAAAGGTGGCAACCATTCTCCAGCGAAAGTCGTCATCTGTGAGGCCTCGCCCCAGCACTGGCTTAATCCGTTAGAGGGAATCGGGATGCTTATTCGGGTTTAGACTCACGATGGAACCCTCATATTCAAATTGGTTGATTTTGAAAATGGTTTTGGGAGTCACCACCCTAATTTATTTTTTAATGAAAAAATTAAGGAAAAAACCTAGTTGACTCCAATTCATTAATTTTTAATTAATTTACCCAAGGATAAGATCACTAGCCTCGAACTAGGTTGAGTTTAGAGACTAGATTTTTTGTTTTAAATAATCTAAATTTGACTCTTAAGTTTAATTTGACTTGAAAATTTGATTTCATGAATGAAATTTATAAGATGATAATTATAGATAAAATGCATGAATATGGCATAACATGAATGCCTGGTATATGAGGGATTAGTCAAACAATTAAAGTAAATATTCACACATTACATTAATTAAAAAGGGGAAAGAAGATTGATTGGGATTTAGATTTGAGGTTTGGATTTAAATTCCAAACGTGCCTATGTATCCCATTGAATGAGGATCAAAACACATGTAGTTCGTTCCAAGATTAAGTGGAGGAGTTTAAGAGTTGACTAGATTGATTTTGATTTGGGTGCTTTGAGAGTGAGGGAAAAATGTTGATACCTTTGCTTTTGGTGGACAAAGAGTTTTACAGTACCAAAGTTCTATTTTATCAGGATCGGGTAATTGGATTGATTGGGGGATTAATTAGTTAATTAAAATGATTAATTAACCAATTAATATGATGAAAATGATGGATGGATTAATTAATTAAAAAGATTAATTAATTAATTAATTGAGAGATTAATTTTAATTTAAAAAAAGTTTTAGTAGATTAAAAAGATTAATTAACTTAGTTAGGGTGAGATAATTAATTAGTTAAAAAGATTAATTAATTAATTAGAGAGTGGTTGGAGGGAGAATAAGAAAAGAATTAGTAGATAGTCATTAATACTAATTCAAGAGGTGTGGAGAAATGGAGAAAATGAGGGGGTATTTTTAGGAAAATGGGGGTGAGGGTAACTTGGGAAGTGGAAAAGTGAAAAGACCAAAATGATATGGTTAGAAAAATGCTGAAAAATCATATTGAGAATTTTGGAGGGTAAAAGGGGGGCTTTCCACCGGAGATGCAGGTGGCACCACCAGGCCTTTAGGCGTTGCCACTAGGCTTCTCAGCGGTAACCGCCAAAGAGGCCAGCGGCAACCATCTTAGAAGCTAGTGGCGCCACTGGCCCCTTTTGGTGGCAACTGAGATGGCAATTTTTTTTTTTTTTAGAGATTGGTTGGTTTGGGATTTAGGAAATTTGAATGTCTGATAGCAATGTAATTGAAGGCTAAAAAAATTTTTTTGGGGGCGTTGCCAGCTGAAATTCTACTTTTTGCTTAAGTCAAATTTTGACACTTTTGGATCAGTTTTTAGGAGTTATAGAGCTCAGAAATTTTATCTGTGAGTGTCGATAGACTTGAAATTAATTTTAGAATGATTAAACACTCAGTTTGATAAAAGATCCAATCAGTTTTAAAAAATGTTATTCAATACAGAAGGATCAGTTAGGATAGGAAAGGTCTCAGATTGTGCCAAGAATACTTTAGTTGGTTTTGAAGAGTTCAGAATTAATTTTAAAGTTACTAAAATAAGGGTTCAAAACTCACCATTGCTCTTAAGACTCAAATCGACGCCTTTACCAATGCCTTTAACGCCTAGTCTATCACTTTCACTAGTGCTCTCAATTCCCAATACCAATCCATCATTAATAAGGTCAAGGAAATGACCAAAGCCATTGTTACTTCACCTCCTACTTGCGTTGAGACTGCATCTGCCCAAGCTAGGACTAGCCATGCCCCTACTTTTACTCCTCCCGTTATTGATCTCATTGATAATGGGAAAGCACATGAAACTCCAACCTCTCTTAGCGTGGACTTGAACGCAACCACCTCTTCTCTTACTAAATCCTTTCATAGTGGAGATTTTTCTAGCTTTCCCAAAACTAAGAAATTGATGGAGAAAATTGAGGCCATGGAGAGAACACTTAAGAACATTAAAAAGCATGATGATATGATAGATGTTGACTCTTTAGGTCTCTTCCCAAATGCAGGGGGTTCCACCAAAATTTAAAATGCCGGTCATTGACAAGTTAATAGCACCATATGTCCCAAAACTCACCTCTAAATGTATGTGGGTGCCATGAGACCCTTTGGTGTGGATGATAAGCTCCTTGCTCAGTTATTCTAACAGTCATTGACTGGAGCTACTATTCAGTGGTTATTAGATCTCAACCAAAATCACAAGAAGACATGGGATGACATTTGCAATGCTTTTGTCAGGCAATACCACTATAACATTGAGGAGGATGTCACCTGTCGAGATTTGGAAACCACGAAATAAGGGTAAAGAGAATCCTTCACCATGTTCCTTACAAGGTGGAGGACAAAAGCGGCTCAAATGGTGAACCATCCATCTAAAGTGGAGCAAATTGACATCAACGTCAATAATCTCCTCCCCCAATATCAGATGCATCTGCAAACTCAATACCTCTCCAATTTCAAAGCTCTCATTATCACTACCTCTAAGATTGAGGATTTGATTCAGTAAAAATAAATCAAGGATGAATCCTCTAGGTTTCATAAGAACAATAGTTACACCACCAACTCCACCACCCAAAGAGAGGGGGAGGTAAATGTTGTGTCCTATCACCAATTAATGAAGTTAGAAACAAAGAGGACTTTCTTTAAGTTGGGCATGCCCCTTAGCGTCATTTACAAGAAAGCCTTAGAGGCTAATATGGTCAAGCCTCTAGAACCATGACCCCTTCCAAACCCCTTGCCCAAGGGTTATAATACTAATGAGCACTACGACTTTCATCAAGGGCAGGGGCATAAAATTGATGCGTGCAAGGCTCTGAAGCACAAAATTCAAGTCCTCATTCATAGCAGAGACATCATTGCTCTTAGTACAAAAGTCTAGCTCCACCATCAATCCTTTTCTAAACCATTGAGCTCACTCGACCATCTCAAGATTAACCCAATAACCAATAGTTTGAGAAGAGTGCTAGCGTTATTGTGCCCTTGTCTAAGTCTTTTGAGTCTACGTTAGAGTCCTTTGAGTTTGAGTCCCAGTCTAAGTCTTTTGAGTTTGTTTTCTATTAAATTTTTCTTTCAATTTGAGTTTGTCGGCTCTTGCCCTTCCGAGTCTATATTTCACCTTTTAGGCTTATCCTTTAATGTACTCATGGTGGGACTTTTATCAATAACAAAAATTTAAACTTTCTAATTTGCTTTAATTTTTTTGATTTATCTTTAAATGGGATATCTTAAAAAAAAGGCAATAAAAAAAATAATATAAAAATGTGAAAAGGCAAAAGGATTAATTAATTATGGCATAAAGGAAAAGAATAAAAAAATCACATACATTGCATTTGCATAGCAGTAGCTCATGAGTTGTTCTATATAAGACAAGATAGGGATGATCCAAGCCTCACAATTCACGAGATCCCGACCTACCCACATGAGAAACCTATCAAGGCAAAGCTGTAGAGAATGAAGACAAAATAGATCAAAAGGTATCATGACTAGCTGAATGCCATTGATGAAAAGAGAATCAATGCTCCATATAAAATTCAAATTTTCCAGTGGGGACTAATTGAGTGCCTCAACTACAAAGTGAAAGACAAAGGTTTGCAAGAAGAAAATCTAGTTCTAGAAGAAATCAAGGCTCCCACTCATGATCAAAGGGGAAGTTCAAGCTAAACTGGGTTGGACAGTACATGCTCAAGAAGATCCTATCCGACGGAGACACCATCTTCACAGACGTGGATGGAAGCGAATTCTCCCATCCTGGCAACCTAGATCAGCTAAAACGATACATCATCCAATGATGACATCTGCATTTTGTTTTTATTTTTCATGCATATGTAATCAGAACTACATGGACATGATTCTTCCTAAAAAAATGACTAATAGAAAAGTGATATAAGGGATAGTAGGCAGCTTGACTCGAGTGCGGTCTAAATAATAATACAAAATATTTTTGTTTGCATCATATTCTCATTTTCTTTGTGCCTAGTACATCATTCACTTAATTCTTTTGCTTAAACAAAAAGAAAAAAGAAAAAAAAGAAAAAAAGAGAAAAAAGAAAAACAGAGAAAAAAAAATGGAAGAAAAGAAAGCTCACTAAGCTGAAAACCCAAAAAGGCAGCTTAGACAAAAATTAAAGCATAAAAAATGTCTCATTTAATGATGATCAAATTTTTGCAAATGCAAGCCCATTATCATGACAAAAGGATAGCCCTTTCAATATCCTCTATAGCTTATCATGTTTCATGTAGTCCTGTCAACCTGTAATTATTTTGAATGAAAAGCAAAAAAAAAAAAAAAAAAGGTCATGTATAAAGTCACGGTCTAGCTAGTCCTCTCCACCTCCTAAAGTGCAAATCTCTCACGTCCTCATTAGAATCAAAGTCTACCATAATCTCCTCAAATGGGCATACTCCTCCTTTGGATCTCTATAGCTCCTTCTGCAGCAATAGTAGAGGCACCAACAAGAATCAAAACTATTTACCATAGCAGTATTAAAAACCCTCTCTTAAGTACTAGTAGTCTTGAAACTACTTCCAAAAATCCTCCTTTGTAGTTCAAAAAATAGTAGTACCACTTTCTGCCCTAACTATAGCAATCCTTATTTGAATCACCACTGTAGTGTCATCTTGTCTCACTGTAGTCACAATGTCCTTTGTCACCGCAGCCGCAATTTAAGTCACTACTGTGATATCACCTCCAAATATATCCTTGAGTCTCCTTAAAAGATTGAGTCATCCCCTCTGTTTATGCTGCAGTCCTTTTGCTACTAGTGGCTTCTCATATAGTCTCTCCTTCCTCAGTTGTGTCACCGTCTATTCCCCTCAACAATGTAGCCTGATACTTTTTCCTAATAGGCTAAACTACCTTTATCAACCACCAGTCATCCATCTCTGTGGTCCCAAGTAAAATCCTAAAATAAACAATATGACAACTCCTCAACCAACCACCACCTGATAACTCTGGCAATGGGAGCTATGATTTGCATAGACTCCAAGAAAGAAAAACTGGGGGCACATTCTGAGTCTACCTCATCTACCTCAAGAGCCTCATCCCCTAGTAGAAAGTCATTCAAACCAAGCCCAACAGGCAAACCACTTGACACCAATGGCCCACAGTCATGAGAGATCTAATCCTTTACCATTGGCAATGTTAAAAATGTGTCCTCCGAGGGCAAGCTCAAGTAACCATCCTATATGATCCCTAACATAGTCTCAATAAGGCATGTGTGGACTGAAAAGCAGGGGCCATCACCCGAAAATAATCCATCAGCCATATTCCAAAATAATCCAAAATCTAAAACAGACACCCATAAAACACTCCAATAGAAAAAGTAAGAATAGATAAAGTTTTTTCACTCAATGAATAACTAGCAAGATAGTTCATTTTTCAAAATCCAAAAAAAAGCAATCAAAGCTCACCAATGTCTTTGCTAGCATAGCTCTAACCACAAAATGCCTATGTTACATTTGCCACTCTAGCATCACCCTAATCAATAGACCCGTATCTGACACTTAAATAAAAACTCAAGACCTTAATGTTGAACCTCTACCCCCCTCAAATCTCCCTGGTCACCAAGATCATGGAACTTCTTAATCATAGCGGTCAAATTCACTTGACCATCACCCACCATCAACTGACTTGTGATAGCCTAAGACAAGTCCAAAAAAAAACTCTTGAAAAATTCAAGAGATGCCAAACTCTAAGCTATTGTGCCACAAGAGCTACCTCCATATTGCAGCCAAGCCATACCATTGAACTCCTCCTCAACAACACCAAAATAGAAAAAATGGGCCGCCATATTTCAAAACTTGAAGCAACCCCTCAAACTCCTTATAAAACCACCATGGAAAATATCCCATACCAATTCAAGTTGAGTTCCTCAAACTTTGTAAAGTTTCTCATTCTATAAATGCATGTCTCCGCAGGACACAAAAGTCATATGAAAAAAATTGCATTCACAAAGAAAATGGGTGAATCCACCCTGATGCATCCATGCAATCATCCATTACAGACATCATTACAAATTATGCATGGCATAGAAGTCAAATAAATGGTCTATGAATTCTGAAACATGCATACATCATCTATGCATTAGCATCTATCATCTACAATCATACATAAGCTGACTAGTCTCTCTTTAAGGCTAAACGATACCTTTCCAAATCTAATCAACAAAGTGTGACTTTTAGAGTCCCTTTACTCCCAGCAAAGTTCCTTTGAGCCTTCCAAAAAGGCCCAACCGCTCATATTTAGAAGCCCAAGTTTCTTTAGCGCAACCAAAATCTTGTCAGAATCTCTTGAGCAGACTCGCCATAAGCCGAGGCTCTCCTTTACTAATATCTTTTCAAAATTTGTCGATCCGACTTGCCATAAGCAGAGGCTCTCATCTTATCTTATCAAAATCTCTTAAGCTAACTCACCATAGGCTGAGGCTTTCCCTTTACTAAAATCTTGTTAGAATCTCTCGAGTTGACTTGCCATAGGTCGAGGCTCTCCTTTTACTAAATTATAATGTCATAATTCAACTCCACCCATAAATGTCTAGAAATGATCACCTAGATATCAATGTGGTTCCTTTTTTCTATCTCTTTTATCAAAATCCATCAACTCTATCCATAAATGTCTAGAAATGATCACCTATACATCAATGTGGTTCCTTCTTCCATCTCTTTTGTCCAAATCCATCAACTGCAACCATAATTATCTTGTCCAAAATTCAACTCCACCCATAAATGTCTAGAAACAATCACCTAGACATCAATGTGGTTCCTTTTTTCTATCTCTTTTATCAAAATCCATCAACTCCACCCATAAATGTCTAGAAATGATCACCTATACATTAATGTGGTTCCTTCTTCCATCTCTTTTGTCCAAATCTATCAACTGCACCCATAAATGTCTAGAAATGATCACTTAGACATCAATGTGATTCCTTTTTCCATCTCATTTATCCAAATCCATCAATTACACCCATAAATGTTTAGAAATGATCACTTAGACATCTATATGGTTTCAGTTTCCAAATCTTTTATCCAAATCCATCAATTCACCCAAAAATATCTAGCCACTAGCTTAGATATCCCTTTGGTCCATTTTCTCATTTATATTGCACTTTACCCTATTAATGTTTAAGGATGATTGCTTAAACATCTCTGTAGTTTTTTTCACCATCTTCCTTTTTCAGCTATGTTTCCTACCCCAATATGTCCAAGCACCAACATAGACATCATTTTGGTTCCTTACACCATCACTTCTCTTGGGTTCACTGTCATCAGAATTCAGATTTACCCAAATCATCTTTACCTCTAACATTAAGGCCGGACATATAGCCTTGATTGAGATTTACTCATATCATTTTTACCTCTAACATTAAGGCCGGACAAATAGTTTTGATTGAGATTTACCTGAAACCATCTTTACCTCTAACATTAGGGCTGAACATATAGCCTTAATTGAAATTCACCAAGACCATTCTAGCATCCAACATCAAGGCTAGACCGAAAGCAATTGACAAAACTTTCGTCTGCCAAAAGTAAAGGTATCAGCCTTTTTTCTTACTCTCAAAATAGCCAAACCAAAATCAATATGATCAACTCCTAAACCCCTCCACTTAATCATGAAACGAACTACGTAGATTTTGATCCCCATTCACTAGGGTACATAGGTACATTTGGAATTTAAATCCAAATATTAAATCCAAATATCTATCAATCTCTTTTTTTCCTTTTTAATTTGTGGATATTTTATTTTAACTTTCTCCTTGCACTCATGTCATTTTCATGCATCTTGTTTACAATTATCATCTTATAATATTTTTATTCATGAAATCAATTTTTCAAAATCAAATTAAACTTAAGAGTCAAATTTAGATTGTTTAAAAGAAGAAACCTAGTCCCCGAACTCAACTTGGTTTTAGGCTAGTGATTTTATCCTTGGATAAGTTAATTGAAAATTAATGAATTGAAGTTAATTGGTTTTTTTTTCTTAATTTTTACATTTAAAATAAATTAGGATGGCAACTTCCAAAATCATTTTCAGAAATCAACAAAATCCAAACCCGAGGGTTTAATCGTGAGTCTAAATCCCAAATAAGCATCCTGTTCCCTCTAGCGGATTGAGCCAGTGCTCAGGCGAGGTCTTACAATGTATATATATATATATATATATGTGTGTGTGTGTGTGTGTGTGTGTGTGTGTATGTGTGTGTGTGTTTGTTGTATGGACCCACACTCACCTTAGGATTTTCGTAACAAGTTACTTTAATTTAGAAAACTATTAAGACTAAGTGTGCTTTTATGAAAATTCTTGTGTTATGTGATTGATGAGTATGTGGCATGACAGCAGCCGCAGCAGAGATAGCAGCTTGTTCATGTCAAACCAGATGATGGCGAGGAGAGTGATGACTCCAATGACGCCATGGAGGACTGACCTCCCATTATTCCTCTTCATTCAATTTTTTTTATTTTTTTTATTTATTTTACATTTCGAGTAACTGTACTCTTAATATTTAGGATGATTTTAACTTCTATTTATGTTTTTATTAACTGTACTTCACTTTTATTTTATTTTGTTTTGTTTCCTCTTTCTTAGCCTATTTCGGGTCTGTAGAACAGATAATGCCAAGGCATAGACTATGGAACTGTCACAACCTGCCTTTTTAAGCCGTGACTGTCCTAGGGCATGGGTGGCCATAAGGGCACCAAAAACCCGTAGAACCCATTTCACTCATAATCAATTAACATTCATCATATTGAAATATATCCCAAGACCGTAACCTAATCACATTTCCTTATTACCCATTAACTGTTATTATTTCCACTTATAATATCATTTACACACATAACTTGTAAAACCTTTAAAATTGCATTTCATGTCATTAACTCAATGTTCAATAGTTCATACATCATTACAATAATGGTTATGATACAAATCATATTATACAAACATCTTATAACATATTAATGCTAACCCTTTAATAACCATTCATGTTACATATAGATCCTATAACTTTCAACAACCATAGAGCTCTAACTTACAACATTGGAATTTAGCAAAACAGTTTCCAAGCGAAGGATGGGCTTGGAACTTTTACTTTGCTAACTCATTGACTGTCCTAAAAAGTTTAAACCACTATAATATGAGACAGAGCTTAGTGAGTATAAAATAATACAATATATAAGGTAAGCATAAGGATTATTTTCAAGATGGTTCTTATAGTAATGAAACATTTTCAATCAATGTTGTCAATATAGTTCAATGGCTCATTTCAAATGGAAACAATATCTTTAGTAGAAATATCACTTTCTTGGAAGCAGGATGCTCCCCACACACATCAATTTAAGAGTGGCAGCCTAAGTCTTGCTCACTCACCCATATCACATTACATAAGACTGATCAGGTCTTATGGTTAGGCGTTCCCCCTTAACAAAGGCTGGGTATTCTTGTCCTACCCATAGGCATAACCAAGTGCACAAGGCTTGATGTATTTCCCCACATCAGAAAGGGGATTTTTGCTTATCAATAGGTATTCAATAGAAAAGTTCATATAAGGTTGATAATAGGCAATGATCATTAAGAAGCATCATATCAACGGTTCAATATTCAATAAGCAAATTAAGCTTGTCAAGAAATCAAGAATGTTCAATAAACAATTCAAGCTTATCAATAAATCAAGAAGCATTATAACAGATGGTTCAATATCAATGAGCAATTCAAGCTATCAAGGAATTGGCATAGTTTTAGCAATCACGGTTGAACAATAAGGGTTTAAGCAAATAACACAAGCATATTATATTATTAAGTACTCACCTTGAACTCCTTTGCTCCTATGTACGTTTGATTCTGATATGAATAGTGCTCCTCGCACTTTTACCCAATATCCTTGCCCTTGTTATTAGACTCTACACATTGCATTTCAATCACATATCAATCACTTCCTCATTATCACGTTACTTAATTTAACTTAACTTACTAATACTTCTATTTTATTCACAATTTATTACTAAACTTAATATTTCTCTAGTTGTTTCCCAATAGCTCACTTAAAGAAAAAGAATAGTTCCCTTTCTTCCAATTTCACATTTCAACCTTCATGGTAGTCAACTAGAGCTAATTAAGAAATTTCCAATATTCAAGAATACTAATTCCACCTTCACTAATAATTCCATAAATTCATATTATTCACAATATCACACTTAAATGGTCCAACCCGGACCTTCAATACACTAATCCCATCCGCTAATTTAATTTCTTATCATCACACTAATACTCAATCAATTCAATTAAATCAATTCCAATATCCACATCTCACTTCAGTCTTTCAACTAATTATCACTAATTCTTAATAATCATATAAATAACAATCTATTCAATTCAATTAGCCCATTTAACTACGTAATTCCAATAAACTTTTTACCTAAATTCTTACAAATAAAATCATAATTCACTATCTATACACAATTAGAAGTCGAGATTTATGCCATAGGGCTCGGTTTAATGAGCCAGAGCTACTGTCCAAATTCGTCGATTTCAAGGGTTGCCGGAATCCGATCGTCAAAAAATTCCAACGACGACTGAATCGCAATCCGAGAATACTAGCTGTTAGCTTATGATGTGAGGAGTCCGAATATAACTTTCACTTTCTCTCACTCGTCGACTTTTGGTCGAAAACACTTCAAAAATTCCGGTGGCTCAATCTCTGAACTCCTCCTCTGGTCAACCTCAGCCGATGAGCTAGATATCAAATTGAAGCTCATGGCAAGGCCGTTCCATAGACACCAAAGTCGCCCTCATCCACCTCCAAAATTGCCAAAAATTGAGCTTCAAACCTTCAGCACCAGTGAGGTTTTGTCTTGCCCGTACGCCCCCGTTTGCCACCCTTTTCCATCGCCATTGCTTCCATCTCAGTTGCTGGAGCTTAAGGAAGGGCAAGGCAGTGGCGGTGCAATCCACCGATGGCCGGAGCTCCGCCAGCAACCGTCCCTCTCTCTCTTGGCCACCTCTCCTCTCTTCTCTCTCTTGATCTGTCCAGTTTCTTCCCTTTTTTTTTTTTTATCATTTTCTATTTTTTGCTTATACACATATACATATATATCTTTCTATATATATATATATAACAAAAAAAATCTTCTCAAATATTATTATCATTATCATTATCATTATCATTATCATCATCATCATCATCATCATCATCATCATCATCATCATTATTATTATTATTATTATTATTATTATGTTTACAAACACAATAAAATTACATTTTCATTTCACAATACTTTCAAAATTAAAAATAATAAATTTATAAGAAAACATTTTCTTAAATTGCATTTTATTTTATTTCTTAAATTATTTTTACTCCTTAACATATTGAAAAATAATCATTTCTCTTATTAAAAATGGAAATTCATAAACTACGAAAAATCGGGTTATTACAGGAATAGACTAGAATAGCAATGTAATACAATGCGATAACAGGGCAATTTTCTATATCTTTCCTTTCCTCTGTATGAATTTTCATTTCTCAAACACATTGAGGACAATATGTTACTTAAGTATGGGGGAGAGGTATTTTATTATGCCATATCTTTTATGAATCTTGCATTTAATTGAATTGGGTTATGGTGATATTTTGATTTGAAATTAACTCTCTCTAGTGATAAATTGGTCTAATTTTGCTATGACAATGACTTGTTGAAGTGTGGCTTGATTGAATCGATCATATGTTAATGATTGAATATGGTGGTCATGATTAAGGAATCTAATTTTTTCAAATCTTTTTGCCTGAAATTTGAATCTTTAGCTATATTTTTTGAGCCTATTTTATTCCACTATTACTTTTGTTCTAGTTTGGTAGAAATGCTTAATACCTTAGGTAGCTTGACTGTTTTTCTTGAAAAAAAAAATAAAAGATTGTGCAAATGAGCTTTGGAAATGTTTACATATTCTGCTGTTCTTGACTTTTTTTAAAAAAGGGGGTTGAGAATATGAATAGTGCAAGTAGCCATTTCATTGTGTGATTCTAGTTGAGTAACTAAAGACTAGCACCATAAGTGTTTGTACTCATGTAAAAAGGTTAGGATGACAATTCAAACAAGTCGGGCTCCTTAGTTAATTAAAAAAAAAACATGAATTGAAATGCATAGTCGATGAAAAGTCAAGTGAGTAGTTAGGCACCTAAGGGAAAAATCCTTATAAATATACTTTGCTTAAACTTTTGTCTCTGTACAATTATTTACTCAAACTTGTAACTTTAGAATTTATGTTTCAGGTTTTTGAGATTTCCTAACTTGAATACCATATTTGAAAATTGACACTTGGTTAAGGATTTCGAGCCTTGTTGATTATAAGTTGTTGTAAATTTTTTTTTTGAATTTATTTGAATAGAGAGGGTAAGTTTTATTTCTTACTGTTATTATGATTTAATTGGCTTGAGGACAAGCAAATACTCAAGTATGGGGGAATTTGGTAAGTGCTTAACTAACTACATTTTACCCATTGTTTTTAATGTATTTTATCCTTAAATTGAGTTTGATTTGTTTGTTTAGTACTTTTCCAAAATTCTTTTAGTTAACCTAGTGCCAAATGATGCCATGAACCAAATGTGACCTCGAATGGTGAAGAATCCAAGCCAAAATGCTGACTTTTGGAAGAATATAGGCAGCCACGGGTGACCATATGGCTAGGATTCCAGCTGTGTGATAAGAGCAAATTGGAAATTTATCCAATAGCCTCCCACAGGTGGAGGCATGACTGAGGTTTCACCTGTGGGAAGTTATGTTCTTTGGCCCTATCATTGGCACGGTTGGAACCCTAGCTGTGGGTCTAGCCGTGTGAGGTTAAATTTCAGCAGTATAAATTAGATTTGACAGCATTGTAGAGAAAGCTTTTGAAGGGGGAAGGCTTAGGGAAATTCTTAGCCAAAAGGTTAGGAACTCTTAGGTTTCCTTTGGTTTGTATATAGTTTAGGATTTTCATTTTTGAGAGATTATAGGTACAAATCAAGATAAAGATCCATCTTTATATAGATTTGGAGTGGAAATGAAGGATTTAAGAAGGGATGTCTTTAGCACCATCCATGGATGATTTGAGATTCTTTATTATCCCTTTCTTTTATTCATTATCTTTCAATTATATTATGAACTAATTGCTTTCTGTCTAGATATTGATGAACCCTAGTTCTTAATTGTATGAATTGAATAATTTGCTTTAAATCAATTTATCTTTGGATTGTTTTATTTCCATGATCTATGATATTTATTCTGATTGGAAATTACTAATTTGTTGATTAGATATTGTTTCTATATTGGACGAGTAGAGATACCTTGATATAGATAAATCACTCATGGGAAAAGAGAGTTAATTGGGATGCTAGAGATAGACCTACAAGACTTTTTTGGATGTTAATCTCTTGAATTTAATGCTGCTCTTATTTGATTATAGGTTGACAAGAGATTCCCCTATAATACTTAGGAAGTTAGGGATTTAATCACTTAAAAAAGGTTTTTATCTAATTTAGTGAGCGTCCAATTCAATTTACTATTTGAATGATTCATACCATTGTTCTTGACATGCATGAGAGGCTAGGGGGATTCATATCTAGATAGCTTTATCCTTGTCTATATCTATCAATCTTCTCATGTTTTAGTTTATCTTTAATTTTAATTTTAATTTCCCTTGATTGATTATTCACTAGACAATAGTTGAAGTTTGAGTTAGTACTTATAAACTAACCTTGTGGAGACGATACTCATATTCATTACTTTATTACTTAATAACGACTTGTGCACTTGCAGTTTATTAGTGTGCATTTCAGCACATCATTAGATTAGCTCTAATATGCATAATATAAATTATTATGGTGAAATAAGTTATTTATATGAAGTGTATAAGTATAAAATAATTTATTGCACATAAATTGAATTTTCATGCGCAAAGCGATTTTTAAGCATAAATTAATTTTTGTGAGCATTTTTAAAATATTTTTAAATAAATATTTTGGGGAGAATTTTAATGAAAATAATAAAAAAATATTTTATTTTTAATTACCTATAATCAGCCTATAAATTAAATAAAAGGCCCAATTTCCTAAAGCCTAATTTCCCAAAAGCCCACTACACCAAACACTCCTAACCTAGCTCATTAATGGCAAACTTATAATTTTGCCAAAACCCTACATATTTAAAGCTAAAATTCAGCTAACCCCATGGTGATAGCCACCATTATGTTATTTTTCATAATTTTTATAGAAAAACTAATGAGAATCAAGATTCCTTGCAAGAATCCTACAAATATTTGCAAGATAAAGATTTTAAGAAGGTTCTTCAAGGTTGTCTTTTCTACCAAGACAGCCTACAAGGATATGCAATCCAACCATTGTACATGATTAGTGAATTATCCAAGAAGAATATGAGATTATATGAAGTTTCCTATAAATCAATCAAGGATATTTGGATCATAAGCTTTGCATATGGATCCAATTGTATTCAAGGAAGCTTTAAGGGCTTAATTAATCTATTCAAGCCCAATGTCAAGATGAAGAGGCTAAATTACATTCCAATTTGCTTGGGCCTAATCTATTCAAGTATTTACAAGGCTGTCATTCTTCATTCAAATTGGACCCTTCATATTTGGGCTTTTCAAATTCAATTTATCATGTTTTATTTAGTGTTTGGGCTGCCTATGTTATGTATATAGCCCAAGAGTTGTTTAAACTACTTTATTTTTATGTTTTAATTAGTTTAGGCCTATTTTATGTTAGGTCAGAGGCCCATCCGAATTTTATAGTTTAATTAATTAGATTTTAGTTTCTAGTTAGGAAATAGCTTCTCTTGTATAGGAAAATTCCTCACTTGTTTTAGAATTCAGTTCAAACTTAGTTATTATTTAGGAATTAGTTTCTAATTAGGAATCTTCAATCCTTATATTGGAAGATTTCTAATCCTTAGCTGATTCTAATTTAGGGTTGAGCCTCTATATAAACTCAACCATTCATGTAAAATTATGTTATGTTATGATCAATAAAAATTCAGTTTTCTTAAGAGTGTGATCTCTTAGTTTTGATTCTTAGTTGAATCAAGTTCATACAATCAAAGCTAATTATTTTATGCCTATTTATTTCAAGGTTCTCTTCCACGAGTTCGGTATTGTATCGCGAAGATCATCATCTAAAGGTGATTGTATTCCAAGGTGCTCTATCATGGGTTGGATTTAGGTCGCAGACTTGGGGAAAACCTAATTTAGCTTTCCAAGGAGTTATTTCCAAGTGTAAAGATTATTGGGTCTCAAGTTTAATATACTTGGAGTTCGTATCAGTTTGGTATCAAAGCATTGGCTCTAAATCTAGTTATGTCTTTCCATTTCATTTGTGTTTCTTACTTTCATTTATTTTCGTGTTTGTTAAATTCCTTCATTTTCATCTTGTTAATTTTGTTTGTTATTGTTTCAAGTCTGAAAATTCAAAAAAAAAAGAAAAAAAATTCCTATATCGTCTACCCAATTCTGTTTGTGTCTTTTTGTTTCTTTATTTTCTATCCTATTCATATCCTCTGTGTTTCTTTGAAATTCAAGTGTTGGAAGGTCAAATTCATCCATACTTACTTGGAAACCAATTCGAATTCAAGAAGAAGTGGAGGATTCATCCATCATAAGTTTGAAGACTTCAAATTTGGTTTGGCTTCTTGTATTTGATGTTTAGTTTATTTGTTAATTTTCCTTTCGAATTATTACTGTAATTATTAAAAAAAAGACAAAAAAAAAAAGAACAAAAATTCATCCAAAAAGAAAAGAAGAAGCAAAAAGTGTTGAAATATGACTTTTTGGTGTATTTATGGAAGTTATTTAATTCCGTGAAGAGGACAAGGAAAGAAGCTGATTTTCAAGATTATACAAGGAGAATTAAAGATTTCAGCATTCTACAAGGAGTTTGACCAAGTCTAAGCATCCTTCCAAAACAAGCTAGGATTGGTTTCCTACTCCTTTCCAAATTTTTGTTTGAATTTTCTAATCCTATTTTCATTCTAATTTCTTTCTAATTTAATTATTTCCTTATTCATTTTGGTTTTCCTTTTGTATTTAATCATTGTTCATATCTCATTAGGTTTTTTATTCCCATCAGGATTCTTGTATTGTTTTCCTAGTTCTATTAGGATTTCAATTTTTTTTTTCCAACTTCAATTAGGATTTCTAATTTTATTTTTTGAGTCAAATTCTAATTCTTGTTTCCTAGTCCTATTAGGATTCTTGTTCTCCTAGTGTCCTTAGGATTTCTTGTTTCTTGTTTCATTTTGAATCTTTGGATGTAATTTAGTAAGATTGTGTTAATTTGATTTTTGCAACTAATCATGGCAAGAGATTTGAGTGGAAAAAGGCTAAGTGTGAGCACATCTAGAGAAAAGCCATTGATTGAGTGTAAAACTAAACATAAGTGAACTTGAGTGACAAAATTACTTAAGTGAAACACGTGAGGGAGTGAAGTGTGGAAACTATTCTCTACTTTTACTAACTTTGTTTTATAGCTTAATGATGAGTGGAACCCAAGGAAATCCACATGAGGAAATAGACAAATTCCAAGCCTTACATGATTTGCTCCAAGCGATGGAGAGAAGGACTAATGAAAGAATGGACCATCTTGAACAAGAAGTGTGGGGATAATGGACCAGTTAAAAGCTTCAATCACGAGGGGACAACCATTAAATTTTCCTAGACAAGCTAGACGTGTACCAAGGAGAGTGCGGGATGAAATTGAAGATGAAGATGAAACTAAGTTACTTGGTGATGTTGATGAAGAAGAAGAAGTGAGGCCAAGAGCTAGACAATATGATAGCAATGGCGCAATAAAACTGAAAATTCCAACATTCCATGGAAGAATAGATCCCAAAGCATACTTGGATTGGGAAAAGAAGATTGAATTATTGTTGTCATAACTACACTTAATCCAAGAAATTAAAGCTTGCTATTGCTGTATTTGATGGATATGCCATTACTTGGTGGGATGGTACCAAGCAAAAGAGGAGAAGAAATAGATAAAGTCCTATCAAAGAATGGAGGGACTTAAAAGCAATCATGAGAAGAAGATTTTAACTAAGTCACTACTATAGGGAGCTGTACAATCATCTTCAAAACCTAACTCAAGGGTCCAAGAGTGTTGACGAATAATATAAGAAGATGGAGGTAGCCATGATTCAAGCAAATGTGGAAAAAGATAATGAGGCTACAATGGCAAGGTTCCTCAATGGGTTGAATAAAGAGATTGCAAATGTGGTTGAGCTACAACCATATATGGAGCTTGAAAATTTGCTTCATCTTACTTTGAAGGTTGAAAAGCAATTGAAGAAGAGAAGTACCAATCATCTATCTACCTCCTACAATGCACCATTCAAATCAAATTAGAGAAAAGATGACAAGGCTTTTCCATCCAAGCCTAAGGTCGATTCCAAAGAAGCTCTAAAGATGACCTTCCTAAGCAAAGACAAAGGTAAAACTATGCCTTTTAGTTCTAGAAATATTATATGTTATAAATGTCAAGGTGTAGGTCATTACAAGAAGGGTTGTCCAAATAAGAAGATAATGTATATGCAAGATAGGGAGTGTTATTCGATTAGTGACAAAGAAGTTAAAGAAGAAAGAATGCCACTTCTTGAAGATGCAAGTGACAAAGAGAAGGACAATCTACCTGAAATAGCTAAAGGTGGGGGGGTCTCTTATTACAAGGAGATCGTGGAACATGCAAGTCCAACATGATGATAATGTGCAACAAAAGGAAAATTTGTTTCAAACTAGATGCCTTGTAAAAGATAGAGTTTGTGATGTCATCATAGATGGGGGTAGTGTAACCAATGTTGCAAGTACTACTTTAGTTGAGAAACTAGGGTTACCTACTACTAAGCATCCTTACCCTTATAAATTGAAATGGCTTAATGATTGTAGGGAAATTAGGGTGACAAGGCAAGTTCTAATAGCTTTTAAGATAGGTCACTATAATGGTGAAATTTTATTTGATGTTATGCCTATGTAAGCAGGTCATCTATTGTTGGGACGCCCTTGGCAATTTGATAGAAGGGTGATGCATGATGGCTACACCAATCACTACTCTTTTGAAAAGGATGGAAAGAAGATAACTCTTGCACCATTTTCACCTGGAGAAATCTATGAGATTGAGTTGAGAAGAATTCAAAAGGAGGGAGAAAACAAGAGTGAAGAAAAGAGTGTGAGTGATGATGTGCCAAAAGAAAAAGAGAGTGCAAAATTAAAAAGAAAAAAATTGGAGGAAAGAAAAAGAAAGAGTGATGATTTGAATAAAGAAAAACAAGTTTGTATGAGTGAAAAAGAAAAGAAGGCTTTGTTTACTAACAAACTTACTTTTTCTTTGTCTAGCTTTCTTGTTTCTTTCTTTCAGGATTTTAAGGAAGGATTGTCATGGAGCAAACTAGATGTAAATTCTACAATCCTAATAACCAAAGAGAATGGAGCTAAGATAGGAATTGTGTTTGGAAAGACTTACTTACATGTGTTGATTGTACAAGTTCCTATCTATAGGCATAGTGCTTTGAGCTTTGAAGAATTGGCCCTCAAGTTGCAATCTCAAGGTGAGTATTGTGATTTCTCTTCAAATTTTAATTCTAATTCATGTTTCCTTCATGTAGGTATAGATTCGAGGTCGAATCATTTTGAGGAGGGAGGGAATGATGAGAATCAAGATTCCTAGCAAGAATCCTACAAATATTTGCAAGATAAAGATTTCAAGAAGGTTCTTCAAGGTTGTCATTTCTACCAAGATAGCCTACAAAAACATACAATCTGACCATTGTACATGATTGGTGAATCGTCCAAGAAGAATATGAGATTGTATGAAGTTTCATATAAATCAATCGATGATATTTGGATCATAAGTTTTGCATATGGATCCAATTATATTCAAGGAAGCTTTAAGGGTTTAATCAATCTATTCAAGCCCAATGTCAAGATGAAGAGCCCAAATTACATTCTAATTTGCTTGGGCCTAATCTATTTAAGTGTTTACAAGGCTTCCATTCTTCATTCAAATTGGACCCTTCATATTTGGGCTTTTCAAATTCAATTTACCATGTTTTATTTAGTGTTTGGGCTGCCTATGTTATGTATATAGCCCAAAAGTTGTTTAAACTACTTTATTATTTTTATGTTTTAATTAGTTTTGGGCCTATTTTATAGTAGGTCAAAGGCCCATCCAAATTTTATAGTTTAATTAATTAGATTTGGCTTTCTAGTTAAGAAATAACTTCTCTTGTGTAGGAAGGATTCCTAACTTGTTTTAGAATTCAATTCAAACTTAGTTATTATTTAGAAATTAGTTTCTAATTACAAATCTTCAAAACTTATATTGGAAGATTTCCTAATCCTTAGCTGATTCTAATTTAGGGTTGAGCCTCAATATAAACTCAACCATTCATGTAAAATTATGTTATGTTATGATCAATAAAAATTCAGTTTTCTTAAGAGTGTGATCCCTTGGTTTTGATTCTTGCTTAAATCAAGTTCATACATTTAAAGCTAATTACTTTGTGTGTATTTATTCCAAGGTTCTCTTCCACGAGTTCGGTAGTGTGTCGCAGAGATCATCATCTAAAGGTGATCATATTCCAAGGTGCTCTATCACGGGTTGGATTTGGGTCGCGGGTTTGGGGAAAACCTAATTTAGCTTTCCAAGGAATTGTTTCCAAGTGTAAAGATAATTGGTTCTCAAGTTTAATATACTTGGGGTTCATATCAAAAACTCTCTCAAAAATTTTCTCTCAACTGAAATTCAAGAGGTGCTTTCAAACCTTGCAATTTCATGATTGTTTTCGTAAGTTTTTCTGTCCTTTCAACTTACTATTTGATTTCTATGAAACAAATCATGAAAAAACTATTTTAGGTTATCAATTTACTATTTTTATTGTGAGCCTAGTTGATATTTTGAAGGAGAAATCAATTTTTCCACTAAAAACACAACTCTTTCTTCGCACATCCACTAAAGGTGAACCCTAATAATCAAAGTTGGAATTTTCATGCATAAATATTTGGGGGGGCTGTTGATTTGTGTATTGTTTTATTCTAAATTGATTTTTTTTGTGTTTAGATAAAAAATATTGATTTAAATAATATTTCTATATATTACTGTAATGATCGAAAAGTAAAAAAATTTATGGTTTTCACCCTAAGACCTAAAGTTGGAAAATTTTCATGCATATATTTTAAGATGAGTGCCAATTGGTATATTAAAGCATTCTAAAATGATTTTTTGACATGTTTACATAAAAAATATTGGTTTAAATAATGTTTTTGTATATTACTGTAATGAATGGAAAGTGCGAAAAGTAAGAAAAATCCATGTTTACCTTGATTGTATGATTTAGCCTATAGAGGAATTTTGATTCCAATGTCTATAATTTTTGTATGACATATTTTAATGATTATTAGCATATATATATGAATGATAAATTATTTAATTGTGCATTGGTTGAAAGATTAACTCTAGACAAGCCTAGAGACAATTCAGCCTACCTAGGGTTTACTAACCCTATTACTATGTTATGATTAATATATGTATATGATTGAGTGACAAGTGAAATAGGTCTTATGATGTGTTAATAATGAATTAATGATCCTAAATTGGCTATGAGATGGATGGTATAATTTTTTCAAAAGAGATAAGCATGACCTTTCAAGGTTACTTGTTAAGTTGATATATATGTAAAGTGTTAAGTGTACTAAGTTGAATGTTATATGAAATTGATATTAAGATCATGATATATTATGTTTGAGTTTAGAAAACTCATAGTATGATTTATAATGTTATTTCATGTGAGCCTATGAGGGCTAAGTGTGCAAAACTTTAAAAGTCAACATGTTATATGCAAGTGATGAGTGCACTTCTAAGTGCAACTCCAAGTTTATATGAATGGTATATGTGCATGGGGTAGTTATGGGATAGGATAACATGATGATTAAGCAAATGCTAAGTATTGAATTAAATATTATGTTAGAGCTTGAGGAGTAGTAGAAGTTCAAAGGGCTACAAGTACTAGGAGCAAAGGAACCACAGGGTGAATAAATATTATGTTTAAGTTATAAGTACAAGTTATCATGTTGTGTGAACCTTTGAGATCTTTGAAACCGAAGTACTTTTCTATCTAAATTATGATTATATGAATTCTTTGCTAAGCTTGGGTTGCCAAAGGACAATTGGTCTGAAATCATAAATGTTTATTCAATGATAAGAAAGAATCTTTGTAATTATTGCCTTACCTTACTTTCTTTCTAGAACTACACTGTTATTTATCTTTTGTTCAACAAGCTAAACTACTATTGCTGTTATGTTACATGTGATTGCATTTTTCAATGCTATTATTATAAGTGACTACCATTAACTCTAGCTATGGCTTCTATGAACTCTTTATGCAGAAATCCTCATGTTGATACGGGTAATCATCAAAATCTATGCACATGGTCTTAACTTAATGGATAGGGGTAGTGTATCCACCTCAAATAGAAGGGGCAGTTTTAGTCGTGGAGCCTGATCAGTTTCACGACTCTTTATAAGTTATAAGTTCAGAGTTGAATTTGGTATGATGCCAGCTCTCCCTTGAGTGAATGAGCCAATGGCCATTAATTCTATAAGTTATAAGTTTATAAGTTGATTTCTGTGAACCTTGCTAAATTGCAAACCATGAATTTATGAATTATGGACCCTTATAAAGGGATATGTGTTATTGCTCAAGTTGTATTGTTTATTCATTGAGATCATCTATCTCACCCCTTTTTCTTTGTGTGGTTCTAGGTGAGCAATTTGAGGAGGCACAGTGTTAGCTCAAGCAACGTACTCCGCTTAGGAGATTTCATTGTTCGAGTCTTTCATTATTTTATGATATGGAGAGTCTCTTAGTTGCTCCGAGAGTCTTATTTTGGAACATTATATTTGATGATTTATTTTGAAGTCTTTAAATATTATTTTCTTATGGATTGTATTTAAAGTATATTTTCACTATTCTTCTGCAACTTAAGGTTTTTCTTTATAAAAGGTTTACTTAAGTTAATGCATGAGATTTGGTACAATCTTAGGCAAAGTTATTTTATGTTTAAGTGGGTTCTACGGGCGTGGGTGACCTTTTGTCTGCCCATATTCTAGGACCATCATATCTCTAAAATTGGGTTGTGATATATGTATATATATATATATATATATATATATATATATATATATATATATATATATATATATATATATATATACACAAACACACACATACATATAACATAATAAAAATAGTAAAAGCTTGTTATAAATTACTATACATAAACAATTGTTGTAATATAAAATTAAATTTAATAATATTCTATCAATTGAATAGTTCTTTTGTAAGAACCTTAATTTTTATCTATTTTAGAAAATCCTATGTGCGTACGGAATATAATTATTTAATTATATTGCTATATTATAATTGAAATTTTCATTTTTCTAAAACTTCAAATTTTTATGATTTTGAAAATATTTCAGTTATTTAATTATAAAAATATCATTAGTTGCTATTAATTATTTTGGAGGTAAATTATGTAATAAATCAAATTCCTATTTGCTTTGAATGAAAGAATTTAAATAAATATTAATTTGAATCATATTTAATTAAAGTTATTATTATTATTATTATTGAAGTATAGAAAATTTAAGTATATGTTTATTATTATCATTATTATTATTATTATTATTATTATTATTATTATTATTATTATTAAAAAGAGAAAGAAGAACACAGAAGAGAAGGGGAATAAAAAGAAAGAGAGAGAGAAAGAGAGAAAAGAGAAAAAAAGGGATATCACCTTCGGTCAACATTCAAACCATCTCCAATCATCACGAAATTTGAACCATAAGTAGTTCTCGACCTCACTAGAAGTTGGCTGGATTTTCGGGATTGACAAATAAAAATTCAGGCATCAAGGTTGCTCCTTCTATTTCTCATAATTCTCAACTTAACTGACCCAAGAAACAAGCTCATAAGTTCTAAAAATTTGGATTAGAGTGAACTAGCCCCAGTCGTCGCCGTTTGCCCAACGAATAGCCTTGCTGTAGCCAAAGCATTTCAGCCTCGATCATACTGATTCTGGTGACTTTTAGGTGGAGATATCTACATATTTGGGTTCCTTGCTTTGTGGGCATCATGTATGTACCCTCATATCAGATTTTCGTCACCGTTGAAATTTTTAGCCACCACTGAAATCAGTGTTTTTGGACAGCAACTCTAGCTCATTAAACTGAGTCACCTAGTACAATCACAACTTCTAATTGTGCTTAGATATCAAATTATGAAATTAATTATGAATTTTGAAATGCTGGGTTATTAATCAAGTTATTATGAGGTAAATTAATATTATTGTTGAAAATTTTCTTTTCGTTATAAATGATTATTCATGAGTAAAAATTAAGTTGATAGTGATGAGAGTCAAGATGCCTTGCAAGAAGATCTCCAATGTATGCATGATAAAGATTTCAAAAACGTTCTTCAAGACTGTTCATTTCATCAAGTTAGCATGGAAAGAGAATCAATGGAGCTTGAATTCATGTTCAATGGCTCTTTCAAGAGAAATCCAAAGAAATACAAAGCTTTCTATAATGTTATCAAGAAAACTTGTATAATGAGCATCACTTTTGGAAAGCATTTTATTCAAGGAAGTTTCAAGTCAAGATTTAAATTCATGCAATTCTTTGGAAAGAGGTTTGGCCCTATGTTTGAAGAAATTCCATAAGTGAAGAAATTCCACAAAAAAAAGGAAAACAAAGCTTGTCGTAAGTGCAATGAGTGTCACAGGCACAATAGATGGTGGACATTTCCTTTGCCTGTCACGACTGCGACGAAGCCAATCGAGTTGCATTGGACTACTTATGCTTTCTATTTTCAAATTTAATTATTTTACTTTAGTTTTTGATATTTTTGGGCCCCTATCAATATGATATAAGCCCATATTAAATTAAATTAAGTTTGGACATGTAATTAGTAAGTTTTGGGCCTATTTATGTCAGGTTTAAAGCCCAAAATGAGTTTAGATTTATTTCTTGTTTAGAAATAGTTTTCTTTCTTGTTTAGGAATCCTTAATAGGAAGATTTCCTAGTCCTTAGCTAATTTTTATTTAGTGTTTTTGTAACACTATAAATACTTGGCTATTCATTCAATAAAAGAAGTTAAGTTGATTTCTCCAAATTTAAGCTTTTAAGCTTGTGAGAGTTTGTTTTCTCAAATCTGATTCTAGGATTAGAATAACTACACCATAAATGGCCTACAACAACACACAAAAAATGTTATATTAGGCTCTAAATATGTTATATTAGACCTACAACAACACTTTTTCACCTTTTTGAAAGTGTTAGGTTTTTTAGTGTTGGAATTTTAACTATGGCAACACTTTTCTTAATCCAATGCAACACAAGAAAAAAATGCTACTATCTTTGAAGTTAATGCAACACTTTTGGCCAAAAAATTAAGCAACACTTTTAAAAAGCAAAGCAGCACTTTTTAATGTAACACATTTAGCAACATTTTTTAGTCCAAATGTAACATTTTTTTTAATTACCTAATGTAACATTTGGTAACACCTTTTTGTCCAAATGCAACACTTATTTAGTCTAATTGTGACACTTTTTTAGTGTAAAGCAACATTTTTCCTAAAGCAAATGTAATATTAATTTTAAACAATTGCAATTCTTTATGTCAAAGCATATTCTTTCATTAAATTGGATCAAAATATAAAAATACAATAGTACCGTAATCATCACAGTATCATAATATTATAATTATTTACACTTTATGTATATTTGCAACAACTAAAATTTTTCCTCCAATCTTTCCTTCATCCTTCCTTTTGATATTCTCTCTTAGAATCCAAAATTTGCATTAACCATATTACTTAAAATTCCTACAAATATAAACTAAAGACAATAAATATAAAAAGGACAACTCAAATTCTAAGATCTTAACCAATAAAAAATATTTCAAGACATTTGATAAGATAGAACCCAATAAAGAATACTTCAAGACAAATTTATTTTGGTAAGGAGCAAATAATGATATTATTAGTTTAGTTGCATTTCCATGAGTTGCATTAAGGAGCACTCGAAATGCATTTCAAATTATATCATATTCATTATCTTCAAATATATAGTAAAGAAACATACATACCATGACCCATCAGTCCTTTTTACATCTTGAATAAACTCTGCAACATTTGTAATAAAATTTTCAATCTCCTTTTTGTGATTAGGATATGACTTCCTAAATAAAACTAAAGCATAGATAGATCGAACACTTCATGATCATGCCTTTTATTAATCTTTTACATCTACAAGCATTAAATGAAATTTCAAGGTCAATTACCGCTTATAAGTATATAGATTAACTACTTCATGATTCTACATTTATCTAATATATTTTAGATTTTAATAGGTCCTTGAACAAGAGATAATAATTAACAATCCTAATTTCCTTGAAACTTTTAAATATACAAGCAACTTTCTAATATTCTGCTCATTTTAACTTGACCTTACTACCTTGTTTGTTCCTCTTTGTACAAAAATCCAAATGAGTTGAATCTTTTTGAAATTGAAAGTTAACATCTAAATTTAATATGTAAAAATACTAGGCTAAAATTTCTTATGTACTATTTATGGCACAATTTCAAATTCAGTATTGTCCTTTTGCAAGGACAGTCTAAGCACAGTTATTTGTGTTCATCATAACTCATAGAATATAAGACTTTGGTTAAAACCTTTTTACAAGCTATCACTTAACACCTTATGGAACATTTTCTCAGCTTATATCAATGTTCAGTTCTACTTCTAAGGTGCTTAATTTAATTCATCAATTTCATACTGATAACCAAAACCTGTTTCTGAGTTAGCTTGCATTTAGGGGATAAATATCTTTATCCAAGTAGAATTTGGCCAAACCCTTTATATATCTTATAGTTAAGATATAAACCTACAATTTTAATGTAGAACATACTCCCAAATTTTTTTCCTATAAATACAAAATTGACATTAAATTTTATATCTCTCTTGAAATCCAAAAATTTAGATTTATGAGTTATGATGATTTCAAGTCTATCAAAGGTTTTCTAGCCTAATTAAATCCTTAATTCCTTCAATTAACTTCATTATACACTAATTAAAATCAAGGAATCAAATTAATTCAATTCTCCCTAAATTGTTTATGTTAACCAAATACACCTCTAATAACCCTAACATTTTTTGCAATTCCTTATTAAGTTTTTAATAGATAATTCATCACTCTTAATCTTTCATAATTTAAATCAAACAAGTTTCCCTCTCTTTCAACCAAGATTCGGCAAACACTCAAAGTGGAAAGAGAGGAAGAATCCAAAGATATTACATAAAAGAATCAATAACTATATTTAAGACATTAAAATAAGTAGATTAATTAAGCTCATCTTGAATCTTTAATTTCTCTTTAAAGGAAAGATGGAATATGTAGGAGAAGGAAAAAAAGACTTCTTTTGTTCTTACTGAGAGTGAATTCAAGCAACTTGAATAGGGAGTCTTGAAAACATGAAACATAGAAAGAGAGAGAGAAAGTAAACTAACCTGTAGAGCAGCAATGAATTTTGATTATTTGCTTATATAGAAATTTAATGGGGGAGGCTTAGGGCCCAGACAATTGGAAGAATAAATTGTAGCCACAAACAAAGCTTGTAGCCTACTAAAAATCAACACAAACAAACAATCATGGGAATTAAACTTGGAGCAAAGGAATTGAATGCCGTTCATAGAAAGTAAGTAAAATTGAAATAAAAAATCTAATTTGATTCAAAGTAAGGCAAATGACCCAACCATCATTATAAAATAATTCTAATTAACAAAACCATATTAATTGACAAAAATGGAAAGTCAACAACATTAAGATTTATGAAGTAAGAGTACAACTCATAGGAATCTATTGGCACATAGCA